>JAKMXC010000412.1:0-55781 GCA_025328345.1 Colletotrichum sp. SAR11_59
CATTGGCCGTGATAATTTGAGGTTGGATAGGATACCATTGTACAATACTCAAATTATCACGGCCAATGATGAACGCTCGCAAATTGCAAGACACAAGCACACTCCTGACCACAGAGATGACATCATTTACGTAATTCCTTCGCCGTCAGAAAACCTGTCACTTTTTGTTTCTTTCTTTATCTTCCGATGAGGTGGGCGGGCTTTTGGGTCCCGTTCTGTGGGTTTGAGGGGATTTTGCGCGTGCTGAAACGGACGACGTATCTGACCCCTGCGTCATTGACCAAAAATAGTCGCTCGTGTAAACATTCCCCTTCACAGGGTGGGATGAATGTTTGGAAGGAGGAGGTGAGTGGGCGTTGGTAATCGACGCGTGTAAAAGGAAAGTCGTGACGGATTCTGGGCGTCGCGAATCTGTGGATGATGCTGGTGTCTGGCTGGGGATGCGTGATGTCCATGATGGGAACGGTATGATGGGAGTGGGGGAATGGGTGTGCATGAGTGAGGCGACGTGAGGGTAAGTGAGTGGGAATAGGTGTGACTCTTGTAAGTTACTGGTAGAATCTTAATGGCATGGACATGTCTTGTAGCGCACATTGTGATCATCAAGATATTCAAGTGGTTGAATAATATATTTGTGTTGCTCGTGACTCTCATTATCGGCGTGCCCATATCCCTTCGTAAACTATTTAATCTTCCGAGAAACCTGAAAAACATCAGACTTCTCACATTCGTCTTACATTCGTCTTTCGCTTGTAGGAGTGAAAAGCTTCTCACTTCTGCCCCTCAATGCGATCTTCCGATACCAAGCCTCCCCTTAGAGACTTCCCCATAGTATCCTCAATCATGTCCATGAGCATAACTGGAAGCTTCTTAACCCCATCGCTCTCACCTTCCAGCAATCCTTCGCTCGTCTTGAGGAAATGCTCCCTGAAAACAGCCCAAAGCCTCTGATCAGAGGGGCTGTTGCTGCCAGGCCTCGGGTAATACTGATCATTCCTCTAATAACTCTTGCAAGCCGTCTTGATCCCCTTCTCATCCATAGTCATCTTACGACAGCAGTGGAAATCCAGCACCCACATCGCATGCGGCCCCAGTGCCGCGGACTCGAAATCCTTTTCCCCAATGCACGGCAGTACTTACTTGTTCAGTCTTGTCGCTCCGGCGCTGCCATAGCACAAACTCGACATCATTTGCGTCGACCTTAGCCGTCCAGTGCATAAATGCGAGCGTATCCGTCATGGCACGCGCGTACCCCTCAACATTGAGCACGAGGTCCTCCATCTGGTCGACGCAGAGCGGGAAGTTCCTCAAACTAAACGAGCGCAGCTTCTTCAAGTGCGCAGGCCTCGCGTCTTCCTCCACTCGGTTGTTCTTCCTCTTGCCCAGGTATGCTCTGATCAGGCAGTGCGTGTTCATGTGCCCTTGCGCAACCTTCTGCGGGTCTTCGCAGGCCGTCAGCTGCTCGAGCAGGAGCTTCCGTACACGGAAGGGGAAGGGGTGGATTTTCTCGCTGACAAGGGCGTTGCTGGCTGCGTAGACTGCGGGCAGTCTGGGCAGGATCTGGGACCAGGCTGAGATATTGGTGTGGTGGAGGAGGCCGTGAGAGAGGGGGACATTGACGCGGAAGGTGGTGATGGTGGTGGCTACGCGGGGGTGTGCAGATGCAGTAGATGTCTATGCAGTAAATGTAAATGGTGTAGATGTAGGTGGTGTAGATGTGTGTGATGAAATTGTTTGGGTTGTAGTTGTGTGATGCGATATGGGGAAGAACATCAACCAAAGTACGCTGAATTATCGAAGTTGACGGCCTACCTATAGCTCGACTGAGTCTAACTCCAATCACCCTGTTAGTTCTGGTCTAGCCGCACCTTTAAGTTGCTCAAGTAGTCATCGAGTTGAGTTTTTCTGCGCAGAGCTATACAGGTCTACTATTCAGGTTCTCAAGTCTGTTCGCCTATTTACAATATTGGATGACTCGACAAGAACATTAATCTTCCTGCCTTACTGATCTAATATGTGACCTTCAAGAACATAACAAAAGGTGTATAGCTTTCTGCAAAACATTAAGAGAATGCCAATTACCGCCGACAGCAACCAATTGGAGTCGCATACCGGCTATCAGAAGTATGAAAAGGTGACCTCCCAAGTGTCGCAAGTGAGCTTCCATTCAGTAAGCCTTTTCAATCATAAGCTTCGTTATTTTCCAAAGATGCATCAGAACCATCTCGGTCAGTACTAACCAACGCAACAGCAGATCCGTCAAACATCTTGAAACCGGACCTGTACAGAATGATTTCCCCACCAATCTGGAGGAAAATACATATGAAAGTATGAAGAGTGAGAAATAAAACGACGATGACTATATAACTTAAGAAGAAACTAATTGCCAGAGTCCCAGTGGTGTCTTCCACGATTGTGAGGAATGATAAAGTGCAACCTGGAGACTCGCCTTTCACTTTATATAGTCTGGTGCTCAGTGGCTTTCAGTGGTCCTCAACCTTGTCCTTTGCCAATTCAGTGAAATAGTCTAAAGATTCAATTAGCAGGCATTCTCGTGCTGTAAGAGAACTTCCACCTAAAATTTGCATTGACACTAGAGACAACACGTCGTCTAGATGTCAAGTGAAACGCAGATCACAGACACATACTACTCCTCGGGCAGCGGCACAGCCAATGGTGGATATGAAGTTACGCGTCCATGAGTTGCTATTTGTTTTTAAACTGCTGCCTGTGTTTCGCTTAATTGAGTTCGTGTTGGTTCTTGTCGCTTAGGTATGTTCGTGTTGGTTCAAGGGCATACACCACACAATCATTCGTGTTGGAGATCTGCAAAAGGTCTAGTTCAGTGGGAGGCCGAATGCCACGTAACAATTTTGCCAGCCCGGCTAAGGAGATATCTCTGGAGGATTACCACTAACCTGCAAACCAGTTTAGCTTCAACTTATCGTGATCATTTTCAATAGGATCGTTGGTGTTGACATGACCAAATAGCTGCCCCCAACACTGATGGCTATTGGTGCTGACCCCGGACTTTATGCTTACATCCGACACTGGCTGACCGCGGGTCGCTGCATGGGGTATCTGTTGATCGACCCGCCGCCAAGACGGCCTAGTCCCGCGAGGGCTCCTTCGAGGTCAATTACTCATTACTCCCGTCGAACCGGAATCGTAGAAAACGTCTCCCTTGATGTGGTTATCCTGGATGCCTAGAAGCTCAAAGCTCGACTGCTCCAGATGCAATTTCTACCCGCAGCAGCTTGCGCAGGGTGGCTATCTACAAATACAACAGTTTCTTTCGCTTCTCTGGGCTGATATTCACTATCTTCATCAAGCAAACGACCGTGATCTATCAACGCTAAGTGCCGTCCATACTGACCACCATGCAGCACTCTTCACTCGTATGTTTTCTGCCCACATCCTCGAACTCACTTACAATCCATGTGCGCTAATGATATTGACGGACTAATTCAGCTCCTTTTCGCTGCGCACGCAATCTCAGTCTTCGCTGCCGGCGTCGACCGTCCAGCTACGGCCGATGAAATCTGGACTGTCCTCGGAGAGCTGTACCGAGAAGCCCAATTCAGCCCCATCATCGCCCGCTCCAACTTTGGTGCCCGCGCATGCACCTACGGCGGATGGAACGAGTGCGTCAAAGCAGAAGGCTGGTCCTGCGTGATGGATTGCGCTTCTGAGACCCAGAGGTCATATGGGTGTATATCGAAGTGTTCCGAGAGACCACTCGAGGTTTGCCCGAAACTAGGCTGCTAAAGTTGAATGGACAGAGGGTTGATTGCATCAGTGATGATCCTAAGATGGTTCATGACCTGAGGCGGCTCGCATACTGTGATGCCAAAGAATCAATGATGGCAATTTCATCGGGCTGGAAACCTGTACGATGCGACACCCCCAAAATGGTAATTGTTGCACAAGACACCTACATAGTGCTAGATAGACATTGATCCTAATCCAAGAAATAGTTCAAACTTCCGTCCGCGTCTGGCCGACTGACTGTGAAGGATATTGTCTCTTCAATTTTGTATTCGATTGGACCAGACCTGCCAGTCTCCTCAGACTGCTCCCTTCGACCGCTTAAGAAGTCGTCTTTAGTCCCGTTCCAGTAGTGTCCAATCCTTGCTCTGTCGCTGATGCCAACCTCATAGGTTTCGCCATCCTTGAAGTCTCTCACATCTCGCCACGTCACGATGTGCGGCCGATTCCTGCTTTCCTCCTCCGTCTCACCTGTCCATTGGGGCGGCGGCCAGTACTGAGGGCCCAAAGTCCCTTCGAACTTCGGCTCCAAGACGTGCGGTTTTCCAGGGTACAGTGTTGTCCACCCTCCTTTGTTCTTTTCAGTTACCTTACCATCGTCGGGTTCGGTAAGAATGCAGATCCAGCTCCTCGGCACAAGTTGGCCAGTTGATGTGTCTCTGAAGGTCAAGCCATTGTCACGGAAGACGGTCGAAGCGTCGAATATGCCACCTGATCGCCATGTGATGGGCTGAGAATGATGTAAGGTAAGTTCGATGAAAAAGGTCAGAGGGATTCCTTCAGTCATATTCAGCTGATCAGAAGATGCTGAGATGCGAACCGAGATGTGCGGTCTTGGTTGAGTCCAGATTGAACGGTAGAGAGATGTAATAGAATTTCCCATGGTCGCGAAAAGCTTTTCATCGACTTTGAAAGATGGTTTTGTGTTATTTCATATTTGAACAGCAATGAGGGATGGGCAGGAAAGTTTCAAGTATTTCAGCTGGGATTAAAATGCCAGGCACAATCCAGCGACAGTTGTTTGTTTCAGTATCAAGACCCCAAGACTTTTAGTCGTTTTTAAAAGGGGACACATACTTCACGCCGCACCTCACGCTTCTGCCTATTGCATCGGTCATCGATGGCCTTAGCTGACGCGTTCGCTACGTCACAGAATCATAGCCCCAACGGTTGGCTACATCAAACGTTCTGTTGGTCGCATCCAACATAAATAGCAAACAAATCAACTTGATTGCTCTCGAAGCGTCAACACTGCAGACCCCACCTTGAGCACTCCAATCTGCTCCTGCAGACGGCAATCCTTCGCCCCCACGTGCTGTTGGTCCTCGGATCAATTTATGTCGATTCGAATATCAAAATGATCATCAATGTAGACGCCAGTTATCTCTTGGGGCTATCCTTGGCTAGGCACTGATGACCAACAAAGACCCCAAGTTGGTGCAGCAACCTTTCGGGGGCCGCTGCAGGATTCAGCCAAAGAAAAGCCCGCAAGAAGAATCAGATCACAGAAACAGTATACCACACGGGATTTTCATGCAATCCTTGCGCGGTAACTTGCGTCACCAGGTTCAAGTAATTATATCAAAGGTTCAGTTCATCAATATGGTCCTCTTGGCTAAATTGGGGGATTTTCAACCAACGGGCGGCTAATACATTGATCGTACGAGTGTCAAGGCAGATTTAAGCCCAAACGGTGAAGCATTGTATCATTGAGGCGAATGGCGGCAGCAAATAGGCGTCTGCCTTTGCGAGAGATGTGATTGAGAGCCCTTTACTTGTGGGGGTTATTGGGAAACACAAGTTCATCCAACCGCCGTCTATTCAAGACAGCCAACAGCAGAAAATTCGCCATTTCTAGCCCAGATTGGATCACGATCTTCACACGACGCGGTCTCAGAATGTCCAGAGGTCAGCACCAACAATGATCGGCATAACTGCGGTCACTGGACAGCCGAGAGCCTGGCCTTTGGGGCCAAAGGCGTATCATTTATGCGTTTTTAGTGAGCATTGATGAACATGCCTCAAGCCAGATGATACTGTGTTCTCAGAATCCTTCACATTTATGAATTGCGACCAACGAGCCCCCAATCTGTGGTGTAATAGCACTTCCTTTGAGGTTGGGGGTGATGAAAATGTCCATCACAACGCGACTCACTGCTTTGGAAAGCACGAATACCCAAAATAACCTGAATGCCTGCAGAGTCAAGATTATAAGATGCCGTGTTTTCCATTCATGTCGATAGTCCCTACCAGCTCCCGAATCACAGCAAAATAACCCAGATCTACTTCATCATTATCCAACCGCCCAGCCGCCATTTCCGTCTCTCTTGTAAATCACATTAGGTCCGGACTCAACACGCTTCCGTCGACATGATTGCCCGAGTCGCCTCTCTTCTCTGTACTTTAACCCTGACGACCTTCTTGGAGTCAGCCGTTGCAATGCCTGCTGCGAACATGACTTTCAATGTCGTGTAAGTAAACAATAGTGCATAAGAATGCGCCGATGACTTACTCATCTTCCTTTTCTTTTGTCCATTGTCTGAGCCTGAAATTGTGTGGCTGACTTTGCGGAATTCAAAAAGTGAAAAACGAGGCATTCCGGTACCATACTTCGACAAAGACTTACCTCATGCTGATGAACGTCACAAGAGGTTTCTAACCGCATGGCCGCAGGTCATTGTTCTGGCCAAATTTGTTGATCAAAAACCTGACCCCGAGAAGTGGAATCGAGCATTCGCAAACTATTTCGACTTACAAGATCGTGACTATGTGGAGAGAGTCTTTCGACTGATTATTGGAGCCGATGAGGATGGTCTGGGGAACGAAGTGTTTGGGAAGGTATTCCTTTACAACCAACCTAATCTCAAGAACAATGACTGCGAGAGCTCCGAAGGTGTTGATATAGCCTGGATCCGCCATGTGGAGTCACAGGGCACTTGGGCGATGAAGATCTGTGACAAAGGGTGGGAGTACCCTCTTCTCGGCGACCTCGATTGCGATGATCTTGGGGACAGGGTGAGCGGCAAAATGGCTTCTTTTCCCGGCCTAATCTTGCACGAATTAATGTGAGTATCTTGCCTCCAGCTACAAACCTCCTTTGAGACCCATTACTAATCACTTCTCATAGGCACATGGACCCGATCGGAAGAGAGGGCACAGGGCTTCACGTCCGGGACTACAGCAGCGAGCAAAACGGGTTCGACGGCTATGGACCCCTTCAGACCAGGAAGCTGAAGAACAACAAGAATATTGTGACCAGAACAAACGCGGATCAATTCAGGTGGTTTGCGCAAGAATACTACTACAGCGTGGTCTGCAACAAAAACTTCGGTCCTCCTCGTAACAACAACGCTTCACCCTTGTAGCCGAGAGCCTAGCTCTCATGACTCCCAGACCCTAGGGGAGGAAGTTGGATATGTTGACGGCGGTAGGAATGAAGTGATGTTTTGGCAGATTATTTCGGCTGTCTGCGGTATGTTGGCAGTAGCATGGGAAGCATGGTGTTTCCATAGCTGAGGCTAAGGGACTGTGGATGTCGTTCGTTTTAGGTAACCAACTAATGCCATTCGTTTTTCACAAGAACCTTCTTCGCGAACTAGTGATCAATTCCAAACTGAATTACACCTGACGGCAGTAACCATGGCCTGTCCATATTCAATTAGCACAATTGGCCACGTAATATCAAATTTGTTTACTATTTCTTTGAGTTACTTCCAACGTCGGTACTTGAATGTTTCCTGGAAGTTCCAAAGAACACAATGGCCAGTGGAGAGGCAGCGAGCATAGCAGGCCATATCATATCGTAAGCCTCTCAGCAACGCGAAATCACTTGACTATCTTCTACCAGTGTCGATCATCGGGGCTGAAGACATTAATCAGCGAATCTTGTGGCGGACTCAATTGAGCCAACCAAAGTAGCGGTGTTGTTACTTTTAGTAGCGGATGAATATGGTCACGGCGTCGTTTCGACCGATTGGGAAATTAGATGCCGAGAGAGGAGTCCGGACGAACTCCACTACATCTGGCACAACTCTCTTCGCAATGGTTTCCAGTTGTCAAAATCGGCAGAAAGTTTTAGGCTTTCGGGAGCATTCGTCGCCGACTGTGGTTTCCACAAGACCCGACCGGACCGCAATCCCCTGGCGCACACCGACCGGTCGCCTCCAACCGTTAGTATAAAAGCTGAAGGTTTCCAGATTCGCAGAGAATTACTTTGACAGTCAAGCAAGCAAATCAAATCAATTACTTACCTAAATCATCCCTCGAACTCAACAATGGCAACCTTTATTAAAGCTGTTCCTTCCACGATCCTCATTTTCGGGGCTTCTGGGCACATCGGAGGACCGCTTGCGCAGTTCTTGGCCCGCGAAGCGCCTGCGACTAAACTGCGCCTGGCCACCAGCAACGACTCGAAGAAAGCGCAGCTTCAATCTGCCTTCCCAGACGCCGAGGTTGTTGTTGCCAACTACGCCGATGCTGCATCTCTGTCAGCTGCTGTGGCCGGTGCGGAGGGAGTCTTCGTGATAACGCCCCCGGGACTTCACGAGGAAAAGCCCATGACGGCCTTGGTCTCTGCGCTGAAGCAAGCGGGCACTGCAACTCACATAATCCGCTTCCTTGGCTTGTTCCCGGAATTCCCATCGTCGAAGGCCCCCCTGAGCTTGGCCCTGGCTCCCTACCCGTCGAGCACCGGATAGCGCAGAAGATCTTCGACGACAGCGGGCTTCCCGTTACGTATGTCAACTGCGGAGCCACTTTTATGGACAACCTTGAAATCCAGATGCGAGCCGTCTTAGCGAAGAAGACACTCATCTGGCCGGAGCATCGTGTGCCGTGGATGGATCCGAGGGACATTGCTGAGGTTGTTGGGAGGCTTTTCCTCTCTACGAATGCTAAGCACATTGGCGCCTTTCACACCATGAACAACGGACACGATTTGATGACTTTCAAGGAGCTGTCAGGGATCATGTCGGAAATCTTTGACGAACCTATTGGATACGACGGAAGCTATGAAGCGTTTGCTGGATTTTACGGCAAAATTATGGGCCCTCAATTGTCGCAAAACCTGTGGAATTTCTTCAAATACGAAGAGGCGCACGAGGAAGTCTGGGCCCTGAACAATTTTGTTGAGAGAGCGATTGGAAGGAAGCCTGTGACTGTGAGACAGTGGCTTTTGGAACACAAAGATGGTCTGAAGCGTGGGGAAGGAGATCTCGGGTGGGCCGCGCGGGGATGACAACCAAGACCCTCGAAAATCTAGGATGAGGAGGATTACTCTAACATCCCTCACTGTAACATGCAATTCCAAGACTCGATCCTCTTCAAAATCAAATCTGAAAAATTCACAATGCTGACTTTTGAACATTCCTCGCCGGGCCTGCTTACCCACCGAAAACCAAGATTCCCCGCGAGCGGGCCCTTCCGAGCCCCGGACCGGCTCCGCCAGCTGCACCGCCCCGCGTTCCGTGCCATGTCTCGGACAGGTGCGGGTCACATCCGGTATGGGAGTGCCACCGGGCCTCCCGCCAGCATCTTCGCCGGTCACCCCGCTGTCTGAGACTGTTCACTGCCTCTCAAGTGAGACATAATGAGGTGTCGTGTCTCACTTCTTGTGAACAACTGCGTACTGTGGTGCTTTTCTTGGCAGGGCAAACCTCTGCAACGGCCAAGACATTCGTGTCTTCCACGCGGGGAAAACAAGTAGCAACATGTCTGCCATTGTATTATCCAGGGGCAGAAGAAATTTTCACGGCAAGTGGGAAGGGGGAAAAATCATGGCTCCCGTCTTCTTCTTTCAAGTTGTCTTGCCGAAAAGCTGGCCCTGAGCTTTTGGGACTGCTTTCGGCCGCTTGACGAACGCGGCCGTGGGCCACAGCTCCCGAATCGGCGAGACGGACAGAACTCCTCATCGTCTAAGAGCTTAGAGCCCTCGGTAAAGAGTGACAGCGGAGCTATGGCTTTGGTTCGGTGGCGCTAAGGGTCCGATGGACCCGTTAATGACGTGAGGTCCCCAGGCCGGGGACACGGATTCAAGTGCCGTTGACCGCAAACGTACATGCACACTCAGCCACGTTTTTGGGGCTACGAGTCCAGCCTCACGGCCCTTCAGCAAAGTGATCAAGCTAACGTCCAGGGACAAGCCAGATCCCCTGAAGATCATTGGTGGTCTCAACCCCATAGGCCGTTGACTATAGAACCGAGCTCTTGGGTAAGGCCGCTTTTGGTGTTAGACTGGGCGCTTAGCCCTCCGCCAAAAGCTCGCCAACCATCAATCAGCAATCGCCCATCGAGCGTGTAAGTTCTGCATTCAGATACTCTACCTGTCGTGGTCTCGGCCGAGATTGTGACTTGAGCCTTAGACGATGAAGCCATCCCAATTCAAGACGTGACCCCGAGAATCCGGCATACACTTATTTTATGCTTGGGCTTCGGTTCCATAGCCATGGGCCCAGCCACTAGCCACTGCCGCGTACACATGGTAGATCTGGCCCGCGCGCCTTCACGGAGGCTTCCGCAAGCTCGCTTTCTCAAGATGGGCAATGAGAATGTCAACAACAAAAATGCGAAATTTGAATGTTATAAGTAACGTCTTCCATTCCTCGGAATGAGACATAACGGCACTCCAAGCAGCAACGATCTTCATCACAGACAACAACTCAAAGATCAGACAACTTCAACCCTAGACACTCAGTCAAGATGCGCTTCTCAGTCTTCACCGTTCTCCTCGCCGGCGCTGCCGTTGCTCAACGCTCCACCAAGCCCACGGCGGCCAATGGAGTCTACACCATTGGCGGCGCAACCTACAAGAACAGGGCCTACTTCGACTTCAGTGCTCTGAAGGACAACACCTCAGTTCCCAAGGGTCTCATTGTCAGTGGCTACAAGGTCGCCAACACTCACAAGTACGACGCGACCAACACCTACATCCAGGGTGGCTACCTCAACTTGAGAGTCAACGGCGGTCAGAAGGTGAAGCCCTATAAGTGCGCCGAGGTCGTCACATCGGTCCAGAACATCAAGTACGCTTCTGTCCGAACCGTTGGTGTTCTTGCCGAGGCTCCTGGTGTTTGCAATGGTAAGTCTCTTCAGATTTCTCCACAATATGATTTGGTGCTAACATAATGCGCAGGAATGTTCTTCTACAAGAACGACAACCAGGAGAGTGACATTGAGTGGCTCTCGGACCCCGCTACCCAGAGCAACACCGGCCGCGGCTCTACCCGCAAGATCTGGTTCGCCAACCAGGACAACGATGGCGATGGCCAGAAGACCTGGACCGCAGTCGGAGCCCCTGCCAACCCGACCACCACCGAGCACGAGTACCGCATCGACTGGGTCGCCGCTGCCGGTGGACAGCCCGCCATGGTCAAGTTCTTCATTGACGGTGTCGAGTCCTGGCGCACCAGCAAGGATGTCCCCACCGTTGCCGGACCTTGGGTCTTCAACAACTGGGCCAACGGCGACAAGGGCTGGAGCTGCGGACCCCCTGCCGTCGACGCCATCTTCAAGATCAAGGAGATCGACATCTACTACAACACCGCCTAAGAAGTCTGCGGACGCATCTTCAGACCACGAGTATCGAGAGACTGCAAATATTGGTCACGATTCACGCAACATAATTCAACGCCAAAACATACGAACCACCTAATGTCGATAACAAAAACGTAATGACATAATAATGAAGAGAAGGACATAATATGAAAGAAAATAATGGTTGATTGGAGGAGATAATAATTGGAACCCAATATAATAATCTTAATGTATCATGATAGGCCTTCGGGCATGGCACATACTTCTGCCAAAATCATAATCACGGCCCGGCAACTCTTACCGGTTTTACATATCAATACCTGCCTTTCCATGCCATAAGTGAAGGTGATCAATTGTGTAACAAAATCTAACCAGCCCGAGATTAAATCTTTTGTTTCATCCCTCTTACTTCCTCCAAAAAGAAAGAAGTCTAAAAAAAGAAATTCAAATGTTGAGCTCATTCATGGGAAATTTCCAGTCACAAAGCACGCGCGTATGCCACACGACCTTTAACCGACTTTAGCGCAGAGACCAGTGTTTGGATCGGATCTGAAATGATGAGGATATCAATATTCGCAAATGCATGGCCATTCAAATCCCGCGCATCAGGCATGGAATTATGGATACTCACGTAAAGCTCCATTCGTCGGTGACCTTTGAGCCTCCTAAATCGCAGCCAATCTCATCATTGAGTCTCTGGATGCATTGATCCACCTCGAGGACCGATTCATCTTGGCCAAGCCATTGCACTGTGATATCCAGTCTTTTTCTACGCAAGTTAAGCGACCCATTGGAAACAAACTGCAAAAGACTTACCCAATTGTCTGTCCTTCTAGCAAGAGGTTGCTGCATCGGCCCTTACTATCTCCAGAGTGGCTGTGGCAGAATTAGCGCGCCAATCTGAAGATGAACAAAGGAACACTCCTCTACGTACAACACGCCGGTGAGTCGCGCCGAATCGGAGGCATCACGGCACCAGTATTCAACGGCACCACGAGCGGAGTCCTGGGCGTTGTCCCAGTTTATGCCTGACCAGAAGCATGTGGCGTATGCCCGGTGCGACAGGATTGCGAATAGGATGAGATGATTTTGAAGACGCATTGGAAGGCAGAAGCAGCGAGGCTGAGTATAATTGAATTGAGATTGACTGTGTTTGAATTGACAGATATTGAGACGATCAATACACCTTTTTATACCTGATTCTCAGTTTGCAGTACGCTCCCATTGTTGCCCGAATTGGTCACCGTTTTTGTGTTCGCTCTGTGTTCAACTACGCTGTGTAGCTGTCTATGAGAAATCGAGGCCATTCGAATCACAAAACGGTCTTAGCGAGAACTGTAATACGGAGCATGCAATGTCTGACTTTATGCGCAACCCATGAGTTCTAGAGCAACTATCACTCGTCGACAGTGGGGTGCCGTTTCGCGGTTTGTGGTGCTCAAGTCTCTTGGAGATAGCGTCGCAAGCTAACGAATGGCGTTCGGTGTGAAATACAAGATTGTGTGTCTGAACAGACGTGTGATTGTGACTTTCTACGACCAGATTCCTCTCCACTTCATAAATCTTGTTTTCCCGCTTCCGACTGACGCACCGGATCGTAATAGTAACCCCAAAAGAATGACCGACCCGAAATTTGGTCCGCGATCCGAAAAGTCTCATGTTCCCCGAGAGAAGCCGTACAATACCCCCTCCAGGCTGCTGATAAGACTAAAATGAAGAGGCTTCTGCCTATGCGTATTTGTAGTTTCGGCTGCCGCCTCCAGATGATGATCCATCGCTGATCGACTCACGGTCGCTTCTAATCTTCCCATCACTCCGGGAAGGATGCGTGGGATGGGCAGTTAATCGAGATACTGAGGGGAAACAAGTCTCCGAATGCAGCGGTGAGACCGCTCGTGAGAAACTTGGTTGCCTCCCATAGTGAAAAGAGAAGAAAGGTGGACAAGAAGGTGATGAATAACAAAATGATCATGCAGCCAAAGAAAGCGCCAAATATGGCAATGTCCTCAACGACGTCATCGAGCCACGCCCACAGACGCTCTTTGGTTGCGCGTGAGAAGATCATTTCGGTTTGGAGAGAGAAATGCTGTTTTCCTGACAGGTAGTCAAGTTGGGGTTGAAGATGATTATGGAAATCGTGTTGGCAAAACGCTGTAATGATATTTTGACTATTTTTACAAAAACGAAGGAAGGTAAGTGCTTTTTGCGAAAAGTTCTACAGACAGCCTCCATTAATTAGGACTTGACCCTGACATAGCTGTGCCGCTGAGCCTCGCGGCGTTTTACTGTCAAGGTGCTATTTTGGATTCAGACGAAAGGAAACCTGAAAGGTAAGCCCATTTGCTATCCGCCAAGGTACAAAATTTTAGCAATAGCGGGGGTTTTCCTAGGCAGGAACCCCTATGCCGCACCTGGCTTTTGAGAGCGAATTAAGATTGTCGGTGTTCCTGTCTCAGGCTTCTCTGAATTCTGGGTATTCAAATTGTTGGAGGTTTGGCCCTTCTCAATTCTTCAGTGAGCTGTGAAGGGTCATCAGCACGGTTCATTCACCTGGATGGCCCTAATCCAGCTGCCTTCGCAGGATTCCAGTAAGCGTGCCTGTAAACCAACAAGCCTTTGCGTCTACTTAATGAACTTCATCAGATGGTTCATCAATGATCAAGATAAGACAGACGGAAGGCCGGTGTCCAAGATTTAATGTGCATGCTGTCTGGTAGTGATCAAAACAACAGGCACCCTTGAGTTTTTGCATACAACTTCAGCTGTTTATCGCTGCACGAAGCCAGCGGTTGTTAGATATTTTCTGCTCCACTATGCTTTAATTCAGGTTCATACAAGTCTCACTTCACGAGTCTAACTACGTGACACCTCAACATAAATCCTGAAACGCACTTCAAGCATGCAAAATTATCTCTCCAAGGGCCACTCTGAGTGTTTAACAATTCCCCGCGTTCTCCTTCTGACGTCGTCGCGTTTCGTTATTTGGTGTCGGAATTTCTTGCTCCATCCCGACCTCCTCTTCTGTATTATCGCCATGTCAAGATGTTTTCTAAAGATTATCATGAATTGATCACCGGTGCACGCACCGAGATGGTTGCCACATCCCATACAGGTTGACCACCATTGGTAGTGACGTCAGGAACAGCCGCGGTTGCCTCCGCGTCCTACTTCTTTGCTTTCCTTTCTTTCACTTCGTTTGAAAGATATCTAAAGCCCTTGATGAGACCAAATGTCCCGTAGAACCCAACGTAAAACCGAGCGCTGGGGGCAAGGATGACGACTAAGATGACAATGAAGGCTAGGGCTGTGCAGAACATGCAGCGCGAAACGATCCCCGGGCTCCTCCACGATGTTCTAGCCGGACTCAGTAATCTTTCCGAGGAATCGGAGCGCTTCTGCTAGTTTGGAAGGAACGGCGGCGTTGGCCGAAGCTTGTTTGCATAGAATGGGTCCTGCAGACGTTGTTTTGGAAACGGCATGTATCTGCCGTATCCGAGAAGCGAAAGCGTCGTGTAAGTGAAAGGCTGTGTGTGGACACTAATAACGATCCACGGATCGGGTCGAGTGGGTTTAGTGTAGCAGAGGGAGCTGAAAGTCGTTGATCGCCAATGTGTTCATCTGCCGTAGCTCAGTCCTCGGCGCTGGCGCAGTGGGGGGCTAGGTCTCGCCGTCGTCCCACCCGTGTGGACGCGGAACGGGCAGTAGGAGTACGTCCTGGAGGCTGAGTTCAGGTAGCCACCGGCAGGTGTAAAGGTGTTGGCTAGGCGTTCGAGTCTCCTGCTATGCCGTAGAGGCGTCTGGTACGGCATTCGATATTTGCCTGGTTTCGTCTTAACATGCGGTCTGATCGGCAAGTGAGCTGCTTTCGACGGGACCGATGATGGTGGCCATTATCTCTGGTTCTTCCAATGGTGCTTGCTGGGAAAGCAACACTCAGCCACATAGATCTACAAGATACTCATTGACTGGATCTGCGTGAACACGGCGCCCTTCCGATGATCAGCCTTCGGCTGTACCACTATGGGTAGCAATATGACAAACCTCAGAATATTAGCGGCTTCCGTTACGGTTCATGTCATCCGGTCCGGGTTGAGAAAACTCCGTCAGCTTCGACGATCACAACCACCAGGCGAAAGATTCTTTTACAGAACATGCGGCAGCGATCGTGATGGAATTAATTGACCTAAGCCCACTAAGCCGCAGGGATGGACTCTGCCATCTACTCTCCATGAGCGATCTACAAGAACCCGGGAAGGGCAAAATAGCGGGAGCATAATTCAACCCCCATGACGACAGCATCCTCATCCTCATCCACACCTCTGGGCGCGACCGCGACCGCAAAGAGGCAGCCCTCCGTGCCTATCTCAAGATTTCTGCTTTAAGCGCAATACTGCCAAGTGTTTTGACACCAAGGCCTTCACCAATTAGGATATGGTCATTTTGACAATGACCGAACATAAGTGTCTAATGGCGAGGCACCTTAAGTTCTACCTTGGTCAATGTTGCTCTTCCGTTCTGTATAGTCCATTATCCGCTCCACCTCTTGCACTTTATTCGCATATTCTGACATAGCCCCCGTATCCAGGTCCTGTATCCAGGTACAGTTCAGCTGTGCCATCTGCTGCTGCTTCTTCTTCCATCTGTTCTTCTTAGGGCCGTCTTTATTTTGAGTGTCGTCGTCGTTCTCCTGAGCGTCGTCGTCCTTCTTGCGAGCGTCACCCTGCTTCGTGGCACCTTCCTGCTTTATGGTACCTTTCTCCTTCATCATTTCTTTTGTCTGTGCCTGGCTCTGTTGTCTTGGGGCGACCTTGTTGACCTTCTCGCTCATCATATCCGCCGCGCAAAACAATATGACGCCCGCGACGAGTAGGCCTCCGACAACCAAGCTGAGAGCGATGATGAAAGCGCCCAAGGCGACGAAAGATATGGCGGCAGTCGCGAAGAAGGCTATTTCGAAGCAAAGATCTCCTTTCCTGTTAAGCCAGCGGGCGAGTTGCCCGTTGTTGTTTGGTGTTGTAATCGTCATTTGGTGGCCTGTGTGGGTTTGACTGCCGTGTCGAGATGTTCCGAAGGCCTAGACGGCAGGGGATGAGAATAGCCTTAATAGAATGAGTTCTGTTGCAGGGTGTTTGCAAAGGCGGGCGATGTTTTGTATAAAGAGGGTCACGCGGCGAAATAAAACTCCAGATTGAGCACACAGAACCCTGATGAAATCCAGGGAAAGACTGATGGTCTGCAAGGTTCGATATGGCTTCGATCGGAGAAAGAGGCGGTCGCCATGTTAAGAGTTATTGGCCTCGTCGAGAAGCGGGCTTGAGCCTCCTCATCATCGATGTCATCATATTTCCCAACGTAGACGCAAACATGGACGTGCTCGCAACCTTGATGCTGCCCCGCCGCGTCACCAACGACACCAACCTCGTCAACAGCCTCGTCAACAGCCTCGTCAACAGCCTCGTCAGCGAGGCGCCACTCGAATCGGCGCCCCCCTTTGAAGCAGCTCTACGAGAAATTCGATCCAATCCACGGCAACCACTTCTCTATCTCTTCGGCTTCTTCATCGCCCACACAGGACTCGACGACAAGGACAAGTCCCTCTGGGACCGCTATGTGAACAATATTAAGGATGGCATGGCCGCCAGATGGGCGTTCGAGCCAGACGAGAAGACCGACTTGTTACAGCCGTATCTTTACAAAATGAAGTTACCGCCCCAGTATGCGTCGGTTGACAGGATGCGACGTAAGTTCGCGCGGGCACAATTTTTCAACGACGATGGCGAGCGAGTCCAGGGGCCTCGCGACCCCACCATGCTCAAGTACCTGCTTTACGTCGACGACGAGTGCCTCGAGTCGTTTCAGAAATACGAGGCGGTGATGGCTGCGGAGGGCGAGGGCGAGGTGCCTGTTGCGTTTGTCAAGGCTATCAAGTGTTTCGAAGACGACGACGTCAATGGCGTGGTTATTAACGCTGAAGAGATAGAAGGGGGCGAGATGCGAGAGGACAAGGGCTGGATGCCGGTGGACTGCAAACACGTGCTGATGTTTTGGGATCGTGTGTCCAAAGGGCAGTGGGACAAGGAGTATGCACGCTTTGCGAGACCAAAAAGGGTTCCCTGGTGGACCGCCCTGCCTCGTTCTATTGATAGGGGATTGGTCATTGTGACTGGACAACTCCGGAAAAGCTGGACACCAGCAGCACATCTTCATAGGCCGTCCTCGACTTGCCGTCATCGATATTGCTGAACTTTAACGAATGGTCTCAATGTTACTACACAACGAGCTCACTGAATACCTGACATATATGCGGCACTTTGGCAAGGGCCATGTCAGACGGAAAACGCTGAGTATGAAGGTTTCAACGTTGAAGCTAGAAGAACTTCATCCTGCTTAGTCTGGCCCATACAGTATCTCTTCAAAGTATTCAATCAATGTGAGCCGCAACGATGCGCGTGGAGACCCAACGAGACGTCTTGACCTGGACCTCAAACGAGGCCGCATGCGGCGATTCGTCATGAACATCGTAGCTGAGGCCGTACGGCGGACAGATGCAAAGCCCAAGACGTAGATAGAAAATGAGTAAACCGTAAATCGTACCTCTGTGAAAGTTTCTCTATTGGAGCACAACTCCGTATCCCAGAACCTGACGTACCCAAACCTCACCGGCCACCGTCTACAGAGTCACCCGTCAATCTGCGTACACCAACCTTACCGGAACACCATCCTTCGGCGCCATCGTGAAATGGATATCCTTCCGCGGCTTGCCCACCGGCCCAACCCACTCCATGGCCTTGAACCGCTGCAACAGCCTGACAATCAGGAACCCGGCCTCCGTCAGAGCGAATTGTTCTGTCATACACACGTTAGCAACCCACACACACACACTCTGTATCTCTCGAATCCAAACTCACGTCCAAGACAGATCCTCGGGCCCCCGCTGAACGGCACATAATTCCAATCCAGCCTCGTCCCCTCCCACCGCTCCGGCCGGAACGCCAACGGCTCCGCCCACACGTCCGCCCGCCGGTGCAGCACGTACGGCGAGAAATTCACCGTCTGCCCCTTCCGCACCACCACCGGCTGGCTCCCATCCGGCCCGCCCCCGCGCGGGAGCACCGTGTCCCGTGCCGCGATGCGCAGATTCAGCGGCACCGCATTATACACCCGCAGCGTCTCCCGCAGCACGAACTGCAGATACTGCGCGCCCTTCAGCGCGGCAAAGTCGATCCCCGCCGCGTCCTCGCTGTACTCCCCAAACTCTCTCAGCACCTCCCCGCGCAGCTTCGCAAACACGGCCGGGTGCTGCGCCAGAAGCAGCAGCACCCACGACAGCAGCGTCGCCGTGGTATCCCGCCCCGCCAGCAGGATCACCAATATCTGGTCCCTTAGCTCGTTCTCGTCCCGCGTCGCCTCCGCCAGCGCGTCCAGCAGCGAGTACTTCTCCCTACTCGGCTTCGCCGCGGAAAGCGCGAGCTTGACGTAGTGGTCGACGTCCCGCCGCATGTACCCCGCCGCGCGCTTCCCCGTGCCGCTCGGCGCGAGCCAGTACAGGCCCTGCAACCGCACGCGCATCGTGATCCACATCTGCGCCTCGTGGAACGCCTCCGCGAAGCTCATGTCGTCCTTGCCGCCGGTGCGTTGCAGGTCCGCCGCCATCGCCGCCGCGGCGCTCGTGCTCGCCACACGCCCCGTCGCGGCCGCCGTCTGGCTGTCCACGCTCTCGCCGAAGAGGAACCTGTGAGCCTGGCCTATGGCCACCCCATTATGTAATACGCCCTCAGGGCAGTACTTAGATACATTAACCCCATCAGGTCCTATACGAGCATTCAATCCATCTATAACTACACCTTATAGTACTATACCCTCATAGTAGTAGCACGACTAAAATCATATCTATAGCCTTAATAAGCACTAATTTTTTCTTACTATATTAGTAGAAAGAACTAGATATAAATATTCTTAAATCGTAAAACTAACTATATTAGTAGTTATAATTTTAATTAATTTAACGTTATTAAGACTTATTACTAACTAAAATCTATTTATTACTAACTTAGATATTACTACTTACTTTATTTTAACTACTACTTAACTTTATCTCTTAACCTCCTAACTATACTTTTTTACTTTTACTATTACTATTACTCTACTATTCTCCTATACTTTCTAAACCTTAGATCTTATTAATCCTAGTCTATTTTTATCTTCTTTTCTATATTATATTACTTTATATAACTAATACTTCTTAGATACTATTAGATTCTACTATACTAGTCTAATTTAAGCTTAGATTACTAATAGTTTTAAGTCTTATTCTAACCTTATAACTATAATAGATCTTAACCTTAAGTGAGATTTAGTATACTTACTATAATTTATAGAAATATTAAAATTAAATTAGATTATGAATAATAACTTAGTTCTTACCTATAGAATTATAACTATTCCTACTAGTCTATAACCCTCTACTACTATAATCTACTTAATAGATTAAAACTCTAAATATATTTTAAAAGCTTTCTTCTATAACTAGCACTATTAAGTATCTATTTTTAATAGGTTATAGATCTAGAAAGTAGTATAAACTATAAAACTACTAGCTTTACTACTATTTACTTTAATAAAAACTACTTTAACGCTATTCTTACTAGAAAATATTAGTTAATTAACTTAAAGTTTTAAAAAGCTTAATCTAATTAGCTTTTCTAGTAAGCTATATATTAGACCTATTAACTTTAGATCTAAAAGTAAGACTAAAGCTACCTATAACTATATTAGATTAGATCTTATCTTTAACTAAGAACCCTCTTCTAATACTAATATTAAGGAGCTTTAATAAGATCTATATTAATTTAGATCTAAAACTAAAAGTAAAATACCTAAATCTAGTAACCTAGGGGGAACTACACCTTAAGTATTAACTATAGAAGTAGTAGTTACTATAATAAATACTATAATATAGAACTAATAAAATACTATTAATTAGGACTTTACTACTATAATAGCTAAGGTATTTAGATAGAATTAAGCCTAAAACCTACTATTAATCTTAAACTTATATTATAGTAGTAATAATAATAGTAATAGTAATAAGAATTAGTCTATTAAATCTATAAATATTAATATATTTAATCCTAAGTTTAAAGATCTATACTAGTTAGGTATAATATTAGATAGTAAAATAACTATTTATACTAATATCTATACCTTTATAGATTATATTAAAGATCTAGCTATAATAAGATCTAATACTTAAGTTTATAAGATCTAAACCTAATATCTATAGGGATCTATATTAATATAGTATTTATAGGTTCTAATTAAGGTTAATTAAGAATTACTCTAATCTATATTTATATCTACTATCTTAGCTAAGTTACTTAAGTAGTTTAAGCTCTATTATAGTAATACTATATCTCACTAGAAGGGCTGCTAGCCTTATATTGTGAAATTTAACTAGTATTAACTGCGAAAGCTAGACTGGTCCCCTCGCCCTCTACTAACGACCTTTAGGTCATGTGACTGACTTTAAACACCATAACGAGCCTCAACCGTCTTCCTCCAGCCGCCTCCATCTCCACGCCATATTCGATCTGCGCCCGTCTTCCTCTCCTCCGCCGTTCGGACGTCTACGCCGTAAGCTCCGCCAGGCGCGGGGGCCCTGAGGCCTCCATGCTATCGCGCCGTTTAGATAATATCTTCCGCCCTACTATGTAGTCTTAATAGCCCTGCTACTATTAGCTATACTCTCGATATATTCACCCTTCTTAACTTATTAACATTTAAACGCTTAGGCTACTTTAGCTATCTTAAGGAAACCTATGAAGTAATTATAAGTATTAAGATTATTATTAATAACCTTAACTATCTTTATATTAATCTTAAGGCTATATCTCTATTATATTGCTCTTATTAGCCGTCTTAAGTAGGTATTTCTAAGTAAATTTAAGGAAGGTTTTCTTATTAGTAAAGAGAAAGTTACTAAACTTAGAGCTTTTAATTTTATTAACGTTAATTTTATAGATTAAGTCGTTTAGTATAGCTTTACTTAGCCTATATAGAGTTATAATAAGTAGGAAAGATAGGAAAGTTATTATAGTTACTATATATATAAGAGGATATGAGGAATAGATTTAAAGCTTCATTTAAATAGTTAAGTTATTATACTATAGCTATAAGAACCCTTTTAGCTATATAAAGAGTTATACTATTAAGTTTACGCTCTTAAGTATAGGTTTAAGCTATTACTAGGCTTTAGCTATATTATAGATAATACCTTTATAACGTTATAAATAACGTTCTTATAAACGATAGTATTATAAATAACGCTCTCGCTAGTATGTTTTGCTACTCTACTACTTACCTACTTACCTATCTACCCTCTTCTACTAAGGATAAGTTAAGCTAAGCGTTAATAACTAGTTATACTAAGATTTATTTATTTACTTTATTAAGATTAGGTATAGGTTAAAGTGCTACTATTAGGTTTTAATACTATGAAAAAAAAAGTATAGAGTAAACTATAATACTTACTTATATAGGTTAACTAGACTACTAATATATCTCACTAGAAGTCCTTATCTTATAGATTAATTAATATTAATACTAAGGATATTATAGTTTATTTATAACTTATAATCTATAATATAAAAGCCTATAGTATAATTAATATTATTTCTTAACTCTATACTATCTATAAATCCTTTAATAGAGCTATTAAATTAGTTATCCCTCTTCTTAATAATATAACTACCTTTAAAGTATTCCTCTAATCTATCTATTAATAAGAATTAACTATAAAGATATTAGTATCTAAATAGTTACTATAGATCTACTATTATAGCCTTAACTATAACTTAGTAGGTAAGAATATTAATATATATATTTTATATAACTAAATAGGTTAACTTATTACTTTTAACTAGAACTATAACGCTAATTAATCTTAGAATTTGCTTAATAGTAGATTTAGTTAGAATAAGCTTTAGATTAAGAACTAACCTTCTAGCTTATACTAATAGTAGTAGAATTAGAACCTAACTAGCTTTAGACCTTAATAGAACTAACTAAATTAATATATTAGGTTTCTAACCTTATATTAGTTCTATAACTAGTAATCTAACCTTAATCTTAATCTATAGCTAGATATAGTATAACCTAGATTAATACTAGAGAACTATTATCTTAGATAGAACTAAGGTATTAAGGCTAATCTAATATAATCTACTTACTATAGTAATATAAGTTTTATAATCCTAGGAACTTTAATATCTCTAAATAGATTAGCTTTATATTTACTTTCTAAGCTAGATAACTATTACTTCCTATTAGTTACTAATAATATAAATAAGTATTAAGTATTATTCTATAATAACTAGATTATAGATACTACTAATCTTAAGTAGATTAAACCTAGTAGAGATTTTAACTTCACGTAGTTTAAAAATAGCTATAAGGATACTTATTTTATAGCTATAATGCTTCTAGAGAAACTTTACCTTATAACTTATAAGAAGTATTAGTTCTATAAGTAACTATTTCTTAGTAATAACTAGCTCTATAAGTATATCTATAAGAATTACTTATAAACTACTTCTAATCTAAACCTATCTATTATAGCTTTCTTTAGTAAGTTATCTTTATACTATAGTAGTTTATATAACCTACTAGTTACTACCCTAAGTAGCTTAACTTAGCTTATTTAGGTAAGATTATCTATAGACTTATTAACCTAAGTTAACGCTAAATTTAGATTCTATTTATAGTCCTACTTATAATATTAGATCACTCCTAACCTAGATTAAGATCTATCTATATAACTTAATATTTATAATAATATAGGTTATTCCTTATTACTACTTAATAGAACTATACTTAAGTAATACTAGCTTATAGCTTAAATTTATATTAAATTAGTTCCCCTTATAGTTAAAAGTATTAGTAAATCCTTATATTATATAGATTAATATATTATTCTAGATCTATATTTTTATAGTATTTTGATCTCTACTAAATAAGAAGCTATTACTATAATCTAATATAAGCTATCTATTATAGATAATCTATTTATAAATATACTAATTAGTATAGATTATCTAGGTTTAGAATAATTTAATATTATTAATAATAAAGGTTTTATAGTTATTAGGTCTTATAGTATTAAGATTCTTATAATAGCATAGCGTAATTATGAGGATTACTAAGCGGGGTTGCTAGTAAGTACCTAGTGAAACCTTAGCTAATTAAGACCTTAACCTTAATAGTGAAATCTCTACTTCTTAGGAACTTAGAGAAAGTAAGCTATAGTTAATATATTAGATTAACCCTTATTATAACTTCTAGACCTTTCCTAGTTAAAGCTCTTAGCTTATTATCTTATAATTCTATAGCTTCTACTTCATTTTAAGTAACTAGTATAGGTTAGAATATCTTATAAAAGGGGTAATACCTTACTAAATAGTTAGTAAATAGACTTTAGTATAGATAAACTATAGGAGTCTATATTTAATATAAGGCTATCCTTTTTAAGGTTTTACTGAGGTACTTATAACTTTATACTAAAGCTAACTTAGCTAAGAGTAACGCTAATTAATTAGGAAGAGATAATTAATAATTTTATTAATAAAGTAATTAAGTATATAAGCTTATAAAGCTAACTTTATAACTACTCTATTTTAAATAACTAAGAATATACCTTAGTAATAGAGTAACTACTATATAAGTATAGTATAAGTACTCCTTAAAGAGAATAATATATAAGTAGTAGTAAGGAGATAGGTATATTTTAACTACTATTATAGTAGTAATAAAATACTTACGCTTAGATAATAAGATAATAGTAGGAGGTTTATTAAGAGTTAATAGAATACTTCTTTTAGAGATTTACTAATTACTTTATAAGTAGAATAGCACTAAAAGTATAAGAGAAGCCTCCTATATATAACTATAAAATTCTAAGAGAAGATACTATAGTTAAGTAGACTAATAACTAGATCTAAGCTATAGAGGATAGTTACTAAATATACTTTAAAAGTATACTAAAATAATAGATTAAGTAGTCTTTTATAAAACTCTCCTATATTTAATAGATATAGTAGTACTACTATAGAAAAAGCTTTAAAGAAGAGGTCTCTTAAGCTAACTATATTATGTTTATTTACTAATAGTATATTAACCTAGAGATATAAGAGTTTTAATATTAAGAGAAACTTAATATAATTAAGTAGAAAGAAGGCTAATTACTACTTTAGTTCTTTACTAAGTAGTTAGTAATATATTATAGTTTAAGTATAGAAGACTAAGAGAATAGTAAAGTAGAAGCCTATATATACTTCTTTAAACTTTTACCTACTATATATAGAGAACTATAGTAGTAAAAGGTAGAAGTAAGAAAACTTAGAGATATAGCTACTAAAGCTAAGAAGTTCTAAGACTTATATTACTAACGCTCTAATGAGAAACTATAAGAGGATAGTTAGAAAAAACCTTTCAGAAGTAATTACCTAAGTTAGTTTAGACTAAAGTACTAGCTAGAAGTAAGAGATTCTACTAAGAATAACTATATAGCTATAAGGAGTATAAGTACTTTCTAACCTCTTAGTAAGAAACTTTAGTAAAAGGATAGCTAAAAGTAGTCTACCTAGCTATAATTAACTAATATATTCTAAAAGGATAATCCTATTACTTACTATAACTATAAGAATAAAGAGTATAAAGCTATTAACTATTTTAAGCTATAGAAGCTAAAAAATATAAATACTACTCTAATAGTAAACTAATAGTTTACTAAGAAAGTTAATATAAATATAATTTAGATTAAAGAAAATAAAGAATATAATAATAGGTTTAACTTATTAGAAAATAAGTAGGCTAGAGGTTTAATCTAAGTACCTCTAAGTTACTTATAAAACTAAAGAAGATACTTATTAATATTATAGTAAGAGGTAAAGTAATTATTCTCTAGGGGTATATTAAGAAAGAAGTTATTATAGATATAGATAGTTATTTATAAATTAATTTTATTAGCTTTAGCTTTATTAAGTTCTTAAGTTTAAAGCTTTTTAATATTATAGCCTCTCTACTAGAGGGATTTAATAGCTATATAGCTACTTTATGATAAATATTTAAGCTTATATTCTTCTTTATAGACTTTAAGGGTTATTTTTATAAGATCTATAGGATCTTTACTAAAATTCCCTAACTATAGGGCGTAGGAGATCTACTACTCTTATAAAGTTTTATAAGGCTTAAGGGGATTATTATTAATATATAAACAAACTAGTAGGAATATAATAAAATTATACTTACTAAACTCTTAGCGTTTATAAGGGAGATTATTAAAAATAGCTATAAAACGTATATCTTATATATCTTAAGTAGTATTAGCTCTAAAGAGATAAGGGTTAAAGGGTTTTAAGAAGAGGAAGATAAAAGAAATAAGGAAATAAAGCTACTATAAGAACTTAAGTCTAAAAGGGGAATATTTAATAAATAAGTAGTAAAAGAAATAAACCTTCTTAATAGAGTAGATTACTTAATTAATCTAGAAGAAAGTAAGAAACTACTATATAGGCTAATCTATCTACTAAATAAGTAGTAATTAGAGGAACTTTACTAATATATTACTAAGAATAGAGCGAATAAAAGGATCTAACTTTCTATAAGTAAAGTAGGAGTATTAATCCTTTTTATTCTAAAGAAGGATAGATCCCTAAGGTTTTATGTAAATTACTATAGCCTCAATAAGGTTATA
Organism: Colletotrichum sp. SAR11_59; assembly: GCA_025328345.1. Classification (NCBI taxonomy): domain Eukaryota; kingdom Fungi; phylum Ascomycota; class Sordariomycetes; order Glomerellales; family Glomerellaceae; genus Colletotrichum; species Colletotrichum sp. SAR11_59. The sequence goes on from JAKMXC010000412.1 coordinate 26,048, forward strand.
ATTAAGAATAAGTATCTACTACTACTTATTAGTAAACTCCTAGATAGACTCTATAGAGTAAAGTAGATTTTAAAGATTAATTTATAAGATATATACTATTAGATCTAAATTAAGCTAGAAAACTAATAGAAGACTATTTTTTATATATAATATAGCTACTTTAAGTATATAGTTATACTATTTAGATTAACTAATATACTAATAATATTCTAAGTATATATATATTAGGTATTTACTAAGCTTCTAGATATATACTATATAGTATATATAGATAACATTATAGTATACTTAGAGATAAAGGAAAACTATATAGTAAACCTTTACTATATACTTTACTATCTAAGGAAGTTTAAGTTATATATAAAGCTTAATAAGTATAAGTTCTACTAATAAGAAGTTAAGTTTTTAGGATATATTATATCGCTAGATAGTATCTCTATAGATATAGGATAAATATAAGCTATTACTAAGTAGAAGCTATTAAAATCTTATTAAGAGATATAAATATTCCTTAGATTTTAAAACTTCTATTATAAATTTATTATAAGATATTTAAGTATTATAGCGTTAATAATATCCCTACTTAAGAGTAGTAAAAATAATAAGAAACTAGTAGAGTTTAAATAGCTAGAAGAAACTTAAAAAGCCTTTAATAAGCTTAAAGTTATTTTCTACTTTATAACTATTCTCTAGTATTAAGACTTAATATATAAAATAAGAGTTAAGATAGACGCTTCTATAAAAGCTATCTCTAGTATCCTCTCTTAGAAGATTAATAGCTAATAGTAACTAGTTACTTACTACTTATAGAAACTTTTAGATATAGAATAATAATAGGTAATAAGCTAATAAGAACTTCTTACTATTATTAAGAGCTTTAATTAGTAAGTATATTACTTCTAGGGGATATTAACTAAGTTTATAGTCTTAATAGATCACTAAGCTTTTAAAAAGGTAATTAATACTTTAATATAGGACCTTTAGAGAAGGCTTACTTACTAGGTATATAAGTTATTAGTATTTAACTTTAATCTAAAGTATTATCTAGAGGTTAGGCCGCTAGCCTTATATTATGAAATTTGACTAGTATTAACTGCGAAAGCTAGACTAGTCCCCTCGCCCACTATTAACAACCTTTAGGTCACATGACTTTCAGACTTAGAAATCATCTTCGCCTCTACGCTCCTCCGTTAGTCAGACTTCAAATACTATAACAAGCCTCAACCGTCTTCCTCCAGCCGCCTCCATCTCCACGCTATATTCGATCCACGCCCGTTTTCCGTCATCTCCTCTGCCGTTCAGACGTCTACGCCGTGAGCTCCACCAGGCGCAGGGGCCCCGAGGCCTCTATGCCGTCGCGCTGTTATAACGTCTTCCGCCCTACCGCATAGTCTCAATAGCCCTACCGCTATTAGCTATACTCTTAACATATTCGCCCTTCCCAACTTACTAACGTTTAAGCGTTTAGGCCGCCTTAGCTATCTTAAGGAAGCCTATAAAATAATCATAAGCATTAAGATCGTTATTAATAGCCTTAACTATCTTCATATTAATCTTAAGGCTATATAACTCTATTATATCGCTCTTATTAGCTATCTTAAGTAAGTACTTCTAAGTAAATTTAAAGAGGGTTTTCTTATTAGTAAAGAGAAGGTTACTAAACTTAGAGCCTTTAACTTTATTAATATTAGTCTTATAGATTAAGTCGTCTAGTATAGCTTTGCTTAGCCTACGTAGAGTTATAATAAGTAGGAAAGATAGGAAAGTTATCATAGTTACTATACGTATAGGAGGATATAAGGAATAGGCTTGAGGCCTCATTCGAAGCAGCAGTTAAGTTGTTATGCTATGGCCATGAGAACCCTTTTAGCTACGCGAAGAGTCATACTGTTAAGTTTACACCCTCAAGTGTAAGTTTAAGCTATCGCTAGGCTCTAGCTGCTATAAGTGCTGTTAGCGTTCTGCGTTATAGATAACGCCTTCACGACGTTACAAATAACGTTCTTATGAACAATAGTGTTATAAACGACGCTCTTACTAGTATATTTTGCCGCTCTACTGTCTACTTACCTGCCTGCCTACCCTCTTCTATACAGCTAGGGATAAGTTAAGCTGAACGTTAATAACTAGTTATACTAAGATTTATTCATTTACTTTATTGAGATTAAGCATAAGTTAAAGTGCTGCTATTAGGTTTTAGTACTATGAAAAAAAGTATAACGTAAACTATAATACCTACTTATATAGGTTGACCAAACTGCTAACATTATCTAGAGGTTATTAACTCTACTAATAAACTATTTAGGAGGCTAGACTATATAGAGGGGGGGATAAAGTATAATAATATACTACTAACTCTTATAAAGAAGCTAAAACTTATTAGTAAACTCCTAGAAAACCTATAAGTAAAGATTACTAGCTTTAAAGTAGAATTAGAGGTTAAGAAAGTATATATTAATACTATTAGAACCTACTAATAACGCCTTAGTCTTAAGGGTAGAGATACTTTAATCTTATACTAGCTATATATATATAAGTATATTAGTAACTTAGTAAGAACTTAAGCTATTATAACTTATAACTAGAGGATATAAGAAATATAAGTAAACGCTTAGTAAGGAGATATAACTTAAGAGGATTTATAGTAAACTAAGGTTACTATTCTAGAGTAGTATATCTTATACTAGATTATAAATAAGCTTATAAAGGGTGAAATAGTATATACTTAATAACCTTCTAAGATAATAGAGGCTTTTATTAGAGGACTATAGGCTAAAGATAAATATTACTAAAATAAGCTAGAGAAAGCTTATAGACTAGCTAGTAAAGTAGAAGGATTCTATATAGATATATATAGTACCTTATTTTATAAAGGGAGACTTAAGATCCCTATAGAGTAGTTACTTAGACTTAAGATACTTTACTAATATTATAATAACTATAAGGTAGGCTATATAAAGTCTAATAAGATAATAGAACTAATTAAAAGGAAGTTCTACTAGCTAAACTTAGCTATAGATATTAGAGATTATATTTTTAGTTATGAAGCTTACTAGGGAATATAGGTCTTAAGGTATAAGCTATATAGTAAGTTATAGTTACTACCTCTACTAACCTATTTATTTTAAGAAATTAGTATAGACTTTATTATAGGTCTTCTAGTAAACGCTTAAGATAATAGCGCTAAATATAATGTAATCTTAGTAATTATATACTATATAATAAAGTTTAGGTTGTTTATTCCTATAACTAAGTAGCTAAATACTACCTAACTCTTATAGATTTTTTATAAAAAGATTAAGTATAACTTTAGTATACTAGAAGGTATTATTAATAATAAAAATAAACTACTTATAAGTTAGTTTTAAGAGGAGTTTATATATAAGAGAGTAATTAAATGCTACTTCTCTATAATATACTACCTATAGATTAATAGTTAAACTAAATAAATATATTAAACTTTAGAGAAGTATCTCTAAGTATATACTAAGGATATATTAAAAAGATAAATACCTTAACTTCTAGAAGCTAAGTTTATATATAATAACTTAAGCTATAAAATTATTAGCTATTTACTAATAGAGGTTTTATATAGGTACTACTTATAAAGCGTTAAGTATATATAAATAGAAACCTATATAGTAGTATAAAGCGTTAAAGAATAAATTAATTATATTACTTCTTTATAGTAAAGAGCTATAGAGTATTAATAGAAAGCTATAAAGTTATAAGCTAAGTATTATAATTCTAAGTATAGGGAGATCTTATTTAAACCTAAATAGATAGTAAAGCTCTTAATAAAGTTCTTTAGGTTTAAGAATAAGAAGCTAGTACTATAGTATATTAAAGTTATTATAGCTAAGTATATAGGAAGCTAAGTATATTAAGTAGACCTCTTTAAGAAATACTATAAGCTTTATAATATATTCTTAGTTTTATTACTTAAGCTTTAGAAAATAAAGTGAATAGTTATAGAAGCTAAGGTAGAACTACTAAAGCTTAAGGAAGAATTTAAAGAGTAAGAAGTTAAAGAGATTATTAATTACTAGGGATAGAGTAATAATATAAGATAGCTTATTAAGTAAGTAGGATAGTTTATTAAGTATAATATTTAAGAGCTAAAGACTATCTAGAGAACGCTTAAGTAGCTATATATAAATTTAAGAAGTAGATCTAAAAAGCTTATAAGAAATAGGATAAAGAAAAGTAGTAGATATTTACTAAGTATTTAGCTAACTATTACTAAAATAACTATAGTTTTATATATATAATTTAATAAGATTAATATAATGCTAATAAAAACTTTATTTAGCTTAGAAGGGGTATAAGAAAGAAGAACTTAATTAGCTTTAAAGCTAGTAACTATTTAAAAAGTAAGAAGCTTAAGAGAAATAATAAGAACTATAGCGAGAGTTTAGTAATAAGATACTATAAATAACTATAGATACTTTAAAATAACTACTATTTAAGGATTAGTAGGTTTAAGAAGAGAAGCTTATAAGTTAGAGCTAAAGACCTACTAATTAGTATTAAAGGCCTAAGGATTAAGGCTAGGGGGTAGTAAAGGTATAAGGGATAAATTATTATTTAAACTAGGGGGGTTCTTATTAATATTAAACTCCTTAATACTATCTTTAATAGGGGGGGGTAAGGTAGAAATACTAGCCTTACTACTATAACTATAACTAGTAGCTATATTATTATAACTACTATAGTAACCTTTTAGTAAAGCTTTAGTAGTAGTTTTAGCTTTCTTAAGAGGCTTTTTAGCTATAGATATAGTAGTACTACGCTTCTTAATACCTTTAGTCTTTATAATAAGGTATTAACTAAACTAAGCTACTTACTAACCTATCTAGGTCTTTATATTATTATAAGGGATAGGGTAACTACTAGTAATAGTAATCTAGTAGTTAGGGACTTTATTACTTATATATTTATTGAGGAGCTCCTAGGTAGCCTTAAGAAACTTAAGGAATTCTTTTAGATCTCTCTCTAACTAGTTACTAGAGGGAGGGTAAGAGTAAGAGGTATTATAAGCTAAGTAGAGCTAGTCTTAAAAATACTTAGTAGGGGTATTATTCTAAATATAGGTAGACTAAGTAGTATTAATATAGATAATAATATTTAACTACTTAGTAATAAAGCTAACTTAATAAGAGATTAGTAGGTATATATATACTAAACTTTTAGTAAAAACTTACTTAAGCTATAGTACTAATTATAAGTAACTTATAAATTAAAGTAAACTTTTAGAACTATAATTAGTCTATATTATAGGAACTAACGCCTTAAGTAAGGTCTTTAATAAAGATAGCTATATACTCTTAAGCTTTACTTAGCTTATTTAGAATAAACTAAGTATACTAACGTTTATAAGGAGTAAGCTTACTATTAGCCTTAAGCTTATAAATATTATTAATAGCGTTCTAGCTAGCTTAAGTAGTATTATAGAGCTTTTTAAAAACCTAAAAATCCTAATTAGTTTTTAGCGAAAGGTAGGATAGAGTAAGGTGAAAACCTATTATAGCATACTTTATCTTCTACTACTTATAGATAATATAAATAGTAATATAGTCTCTATAGATATATAGTATTCTTATAATATTAAGGTTAATAGAGGAGAGATAGTTAATATAGGAATATCTTTTATTAATAGGGCTTTTATAGTTTCTAAAGAAGTAATAATTATTATATTAGAACTTAAAAAGAACCTTAGCTATATAGATAATATAAGATATCTTAGTAAGCTATTAGTAAAGAGATAGTATAGAAAGATATAAAAGTTAAGGGGATTATAAGCTTAATAATATTTAAAAAATAGCTTATAACTTTTAAGAAAAACTAGCTAAACTAAACGATAAGAGGTGAGAAGGGAATAAAAAATAGAAAAAGTAAAGAAGAAATAGTAGATTAATAAGTAAAAGTATATAAAGCTAGTAGTAAAATATCTAGTAAAAAATAATAATAAATAAAAAGAAATAAAGCTAAAGAAGTATAAGATTATCGAAAAAAGTATACTAAAGAAAGAAAATCTTAAAGCTTTAAAGTATAAGTGAAAATCTTATTATTATTAACTACTTTAAGTATATACTAGTAAATAAGTAGAAGACTACTATTAGAAGAGGGAGGTATAATAATAAAATAATAATAAGCTAATTAATATAAAAGATTATTTGAAAATTAATAATAAACGAAAAATTTATTTTTAGCTTATAAACCTATAGAATAATATAAATAACTTAAATTAACTAAAATACTATAAAAAACTATATATCTATAGGTATAAGGCTATAGATATACTAGTAAAGTAATTTAGATATAGAAAGTGTAATCTAGAGTTAGCTCTAATTAAGTAGGGGAAGCTATAGAAAGGGCCTACTTAAGGAATAATTATATATATACACCTTAGGGACTAAGGCCTCAAAGAGGGGGGTAATTATAAGGATTACTAAATAGGGTTACTAATAAGCACCTAGCGAAACCTCAGCTAATTAAGACCCTAACCTTAATAGTAAAATCTCTGTTTCCTAGGAACTTAGAGGAAGCAAGCTGTAGTTAATATACTGGATTAACCCCTACTACAACTTCTAGACCTTTCCTGGTTAAGGCTCCTAGCCTATTATCTCACAGTAATAAGAACTACTATAAAGTAAGAGTTATAGCTAAGTCTAAGATAGTTATTCTAGCTTACTTAATAATATTAGTCCTAGTTTACTATTCGATCTCAAACGCTAATATTAGACAGGTCCTGCTTTTTAAACCTATAGATCTCCCTGTTATAACCTACGCGATGATAACTGATATCTCTCTGTTAGATATCCTAGTTCGTAATGATATGGATTCTAATCAAGTCCTCAACTAGAACCAATTTGTCGGCCACCTCGTCTCCATCGATCCATCCGCACAGGTATAGCACATCGACAAATCCGAATCTGCTGCCCACACCTTACGGTACCATACCCTCACAGAACCCCGTCGCGGTGTCGAGCGTGAAGCGGAACAGCAGCGGCATGATGTCCACCGTCACGCTGCCATCGCCCGGCGCCCCCACCATCGGCAGCGCCGCGAACAGCGCCTTGACCGCGTCCTCCGTCTTGGCCAGGTCGTTGATGTTCTCGCGCGAGAACTGCGGGCGGAACAGCGCGCGCGAGTGCTCCCAGAACGGGCCGTCGGCCGTAAAAATGCTGCGCCCCAGCAGCGGGCTGAACTGCGCGATGCGCCGCTCGCTTGATCAAAATCCTGGAACTTTGTCGCGAGGAGCGCCTGGATGTTGAGCGGGTCGACGGTGTACACCTCGCGCGGGCCGAAGAAGCCCGGCTGCGTGAAGGTGGCGCCGTGGGCGGCGTAGGACTTCTCGACGATGTCGTCGAGGATGTCGCCGCCGCGGCGGGCGGTGGCGATGGTGCGCCAGACGTACTGGATGCCGAAGGGCAGCCGGGAGGGGATGTGTTTTGGGAAGGTTGCGTTGTGGGCTTTGGCGAAGCGGAGGAGGCGGCGGTGGGCGAGGTAGCGGGAGAGGGCGTAGTAAAGGAGGGTGAAGGGGATGGCGTAGGCCAGGGCTGTGAGGGAGAGGAGCGCCATTGTAGGCGGCTGTTGGGTGCTGGTGTGTCCTTTGGTGCTGGAAGTCTGCCAGATGGCGAGGTGCGTGGCTTGGGGTTTTATCCTGCGATGAGACCTTCACGATGTGGGTAGTTCGAGGACGATCGTCAAGGGGTTGGCCCCGTCGCCCCGGTTTGATGCGACGGTTACGCGATTTAGGGCCTTTTCAAGTCCATATTCCAGCCATAGGATAGCATGTATTTTGTCAGCAGCGTGATTAGTATACAGATCTGTAGAGAGTTGTCTGCGGTCGTCGTCTTTACGTTGCCCTCGCATTCGTTATCGGCATTAGGGCGTCGCACCTAGGGCGGCGCCAAGGACTTTACAGGAAGCAACGCCAGAGCATGATTGCTTAGAGTTGGAATACAACTTTTAACGGGGACCTCCTCCCTCTCTACCGCCCGCCGGTACGACTTGCTGCCCACGGGAAGGGAGATCATGGTTCGGCCGAGGCAACCTAACAGCGCCGTGGTTTCGGCATTCCATGCCAATGGGAAGCATAGGGAGGAGCACGGACAACGTGGGGGATGGAGGGTTTACTCTGACTGCCGTACGTGCAGCGGCAGTTGAGTTTGCGAGAACGAGTCGGTGGGCTGGGGGAAAAGTGGTTTCCCCTGACTCAGGGTTTGTGTTCGTCTCAACGACAAGACGGAGAGGACGGACTTGGCTGTCCGGTGATGTGCGTTCAAAGATATCGACGACGTTGAAACTCCATTACAACTTGGCGTTTATGAGATTATCCATTCTCATGGCTCTCTCTACCTGTTGATAAGAACGTCCCGTGTCCCGATGTCTCTCAAACCGTTTCGATTCTGAGAAAGAGTCTTTGACAGTTGCAAATGTTACACAGAGCCACAGAAAACCCACAAAACTGGAGCTGGAAGTGGACATCGCGGGTTTCGTCGACCGCGCCGGCGGTGCATGAGCCCGCCCACGTGCGTGTTCTTCAACGTCCTCTGGAAGGGTGGCCGAGTTGGTTATGGCGCCAGGTTAAGGTCAGCATAACATCTGTTTCCTGGTGGGGCAACCCGCGCGAGTTCGAGTCTCGTCCCTTTCAATGATTTCCTTTTTGCCCTTTCCGATAAATGCGACGAATACCTTTTTGCGCTCCAATGATGATAAAAAGGCGACAATGTGCATTGAGTGTGGGTGAACTGCGACTCTTCACCATGACCAGCCAGGCCTGAGCTTTGGCGAAACATGCAAACTTTTCCTCGTGACCGCTTATGCATTCGTAGCATTTCATCATCATAAAGACCCAACTCCAGAGACATGGTTCTCACCTCCCAAGGTTGTTCACGACGCTGCCAACCATGACAGCAACCTCCCTCTCCCAATTGCCTTCCCCCCTTCCCTTGCCCTTGAGCGCACTTGGCATCTCGCACCCTCTGACAACACACTCCCTCACAGCTTCCCCGACGCTCGCCCGGTTTGTCCTCAGCGTCCTCGCCGACACACCTCCCCGATTCACAATCTCCTGCACCCGCGTGCCTAGGCTCCCGGCCATGGTTCTCCAAAAGTAGCTCGCCAGGCTGCCCGTCTCGAGATAGGCTAGCAGCGGCTGCAGCATGTTGGTCTGCTTCTGCGGCGTCGTCACCAGCGGATGCGTCGGCAGCTTCGTCGACTCCAGCACGACCTCCAGCGCGACAATGTTCTGGCACCGCGCCGAGATCTCCGCGAGCGTCCGGTCCAGCGACGGCAGCTGGCCCAGCGCCCGTGACAGCGACGCGATGGACGACTGCAGCGCCGAGCGGAAGTACACCTCCAGCGCCTGCAGCAGAAGCGTCGGCGTCCACCGCTCGCCCTTCATCGCGGGCTGCGGCGACAGCAGGAACAGCGTGACCATGGCCGATACGGTCCGCGCCTTGGTCTCCTCGCCTTGCGCGAAGGTGGCCGAGTTGGGGATCGCAAAGTCGCGGATGATCTTCTCCGCCGTCTCCCTGACGGACCGCTCGATCGGCGCGATTACGCCCTCACGCAGCGTGCGGATCGCGTCCACCTTGCCCAACCCGTAGCCCTCCTCCCCAGGTGCGGAACGATCCAGCACTTCCCTCAGAGAGAGGAGCGTGTGCGAGCAGCGCACCAGCGCCCTGTGGTCCTCCTTCTTCCCGGCCGCAGCAGCCGCAGCGCTCACACTGCCGCCCGCGATCTCGGCGTGCTGGACCTCGAGCTGCCTGCCGAGCTGGAGACAGCGTCCGACGGAGCGGCCGAGCTTCAGGGTCTCCCAGAGGCGAGTAGCGACCTGGCGCACCTCCTCGGCCTCAGCGTGCTTGTCGATGACCTCCTTCTCGAGCTGGCGGTAGCTGTCGTTCAGGCTCTTGATCTGGGCGTCGAGCTCGCCGATGATGCGCTTGCTGGCGGCGTTCTGCTCGTCGGTGTACTGCAGCAGCGGGGCGGCGGACTTTGTGGTCAGGACGTCGATGTGGGAGTCGATCTCCTGGGTGTCGAAGAGGACGCGGGAGAGCGGGGTGGAGAGGTCGAGGGGCGCATCGTTGGGGTTGTTGGTCGCGAGGACGAGCGTGTTTGCGAAGGAGGCGGGGTTGAAGTCGGGGGAGAGGAAGGTCTCGTAGTCGATGTAGGAGGGTTCCTGTTCGTCTTGGGTGGTCATGATGGGCGGATTGGGGCCATTGGCCGTGTGTTGTAGGCGCAATGCGTGGTGTTTCGTCGAGTAAGGTGGTGGTGTTGCGTGAGTGTGAGCTTGAGCTGGTGGAAGCTCTGGAGGGAAACCAAGCTCCAAGTGTCCTGTCTCCCTCTGCGTACCGTTAAGCTCCGCTGACATAATAACCCGTGGCTGGAGATATGGCTGGTGCGTCCTCCAAACTGAGGTGTGGCTCGTGTGCCAGCCACCCACCCACCAGCCCAAGCGCACGGTCTCCGCAGCGCCCATGACGCCAAGCGGCACTAAAACCAACAAAAAACAGTCAGCAAATGAGGAATGAGATCAGACTGCGCGATATTCCCGGGGTCCTGTCCCAGCCCGCCAACCCGCCTCATTGTTTGTCACTCTTCTCTCCTTCCCCCCCGGCCTCTGTTTCTCTGTGTTTTCCTCCCGGACCTTCGGCATCTCCACAATTTGACGCAAAAGAAAAAAAGGCAAGCTGCCCATCCGCCCATTCCGCATGGGGCCGTCACCCACTTGACCTTGTTGATCATCAGCGCATTCCCTCCTCCGGACTCGAAAGCTCCGAATGGGATTGGCACCGCCGAATTCTCGCTGACTACGCACTCGCACGATTAGTCGAGAAAAACAACATTGGGTACGCCGCTAGAGAGTTGCACTACTACGCCGTCTTTCCGAAGCTTCCATATACCCTGTCATCCATCCGCTCTAGTACCTAATAATCATAATTCCACCACCACCACCACCACTTCGTCATCCAACATCTCTCGACATCCAACCTTCCTCTCTCTCCTCGCCGCCGCCGTCGTCGTCCGCTTCAATCGCTCCCAATCCGCCAGCAATGTCCTAATCTTTCAACCATCTCCTCTGCCCCCGACGGCCCTTCAATCCCCCCCTCACGGATCACCATCGCGCACCGCCGCCCGAAACGAACGCCTCATCCGAACCCTCCGAAGACCCCGAAACGACGAGAGCAACCTCCTCCGACCCGTCCAAAATGCATCTCCTCCCGCTCTCCCTCCGCGACCTCCTCCCCCTCCCCGACGGCGCAAACGCCTCCGACACAGTCCTCGGCGGCGTCCACTTCAACCGCACCGTCCTCGACTTCTGGAACTACACCCTCTACTCCAACAACACGCTCTCCAACGGCTCAAACTGCTTCCTCACCCAGCAGCCCTACACCCCCGTCGCCCTCCTCCCCAACGGCTCCTTCGTCAACTCCACATGGTGCTACGACCCCATCCGCTCCATCGGGCCCCGCGCAAAGGCCGGCGTCGCCATCGGCGTCGTCTACGCCGTCGCCCTCATGCTCATCCTCGCCTGCCTCAAGAAGCACGGCCGCCAGTACTTGCCGACGACGAAGCGCTTCTACCCCGTCGGCAAGCGCTGGCAGTGGTACTACGCCATCCTCGTCTGCGTCGCCGCCTTCATCAGCCTGTTCATGACCATCGACGTCGACCGCTTCTGGGTCGTCGGCCTGCCCATCATCATCAACAGCTTCTTCTGGTACCTCCTGCAGCAGTTCACCATGGCACTCGTGTGGGAGGCCGTCCGCCACTGGGGCAGCTGGAGCGAGAGGCAGTACATCGACCCGGACCCGTTCATCCTGCGCGAGGGCGACAAGCGAGACAAGTTTGAGTTCTGGCTGCCGTTATGGTACTACCTCTGGTTATGGCTGGCAAGTCCCTCCTCCTCCTCCCAACCTTCCCAAAACTAACAACCCCCAGAACTTCTTCCTCATCATCCCCCGCAACTGGGGCGAAATCGAAAAGCAGCGCTCCCCAGACCAAACCGCCGCCCGCGCCGAGCCAAACGCAACAGACGTCCGCTTCAAAGTCGCAACCTTCTGCCTCGTAATCTGCTGGCTCACCATCGTCGCCTCCCTCCGCCACTCCATCCTGCACTACTACCCCCGCAACCGCGGCCTCCTCAACAAGGCCCGCGGCTTCATCCGCTACACCCCGCTGCGCTTCAAGCTCGTCATCCCCCTCGCCGCCTGCCTCATCGCCTACCAGGGCCTCGTCTCCTTCCGCTGGGACTACTCCGTGCTCAACACCCACGCGAACCTCGCCGCCGTCTACGCCGGCGGCTACGGCCCCGCCCTGCTCATCCTCTACATCCAGATCGTCTACGGCTTCATGTCGCCCAACGAGGACAAGGAGCTCATGCGCCAGCGCCGCGTCCGCGAGGCAGAGATCGACCACGACCTCGGCATCGTCGCCAAGCCCGCCTGGTGGAAGCGCGTCACCCGCGACGACCACCTCGTCGGCAAGATGTCCATGCGCGACCGCATCGCCCGCAACGTCCGCGAAGTAGGCGGCGTCCGCGCCCCCGCCACCCAGCAGCAGCCGCAGCAAGCTTACAACGACGCGCCGCCGGAGCAGCAGCAGCAGCGCGAGATCGAGATGGGCAACATGGGCGGCAGCAGCTCCAACACCTCCACCCCGGTACGGCCGGGCTTCGACGCCGCAAAGGGCTCCACCTTCTCATCATACGCCGGCAAGTCCGACCGCCGCCGGCAGGAGCGGACGATGAACGCGGCCGCGGAGCTGCTCTTCCCCAACTCCGGGGCGGGCCGGCCGGACCGCGCGTCGGAGCTGATGCAAGACGGCCCGCCGCCGTCGTACACCGACGCCCAGACCCGTGGCAGGTCGGACAACGTCTCCCTCAACTCCCTCACCCCCGGGGAGCGGAGTAACAGCACCAGCACGGCCGTCTCTGTCTCAGGGCAGCCGCAGCAGGTGAAGAGTATGCTTGATGTGTAAAAAGTGAAGCGATCAACCCGCCGGATGAGCGGGAGTGTGTAAGAGATGGAAATGGTCCAAACGTTTAAAGCTCATGAGCAATGACGACAGATATAGTGTATGGAACGGCGTTCGGGGCACTCTGGCCGGACTTTCAATCCGGAGTAGGCAGACTGTATTGTATGCATAATGGTATAATCAAACCTCTACATTGATCATAGACCGCCACATGAGCCTTATTGATTGCCCGGAAGCCACAGACAGGACGGAGAGTCAACGGTGATGGCAAATCTCCGTGACGAGCCATCAGCGACGTTACCACAAGATGCTTAGCCACTGCGGTACAAACACGGTTGACCCCATCACCTGTACCGTGCAGTTGGAGGACCACGACGGAGGTTCCTCAGCAGCATCCTGCCGTGCTCCCACTCCGCGGCCCGGACGTCTGCGTATCGAGACGGGACAGCTCATGTGTCGAGGAAGCTCGTAAGCACCCACGTACTTGCACAGAACGAAAAGGAACGAGTTTGCTAGCCGGGCAGTGTCAGTTGGCTATCCGCGCAGCGTCCACACCCACGCGTGTCATCTTTCCCATGTACTTGCTTTCGTCGTCGCTATTTTTGTCGCTTTCGCCGTCGCTATTTTTGTCGCTTTCGCCGTCGCTATTTTTGTCGCTTTCGCCGTCGTCTATTGTTATCCTTATACTCATCACTACCCCTATTGTCTTTTCTACTGCAGTTGTCCTCATAGAAGGCTTAGGCATGTTCATTAAAGTTATAGGGAACGCTGCCCAGCGAGCTAACTGCCACTCACTGCCTGGCTGGCAAAACTCAAAGACATAGTCTCAACGGAGAGACCACCCGGCGCCAGCAAAACAGGTCGCCCGACGTCTGCGGCCTTTGCCGAGTACATGCCGTGGACGCTCGGGGCATCCACCGGTTGCAATAACCGGCCGCCCGACTCAGCATCCCGACTCGGGTTGGATATCCAATCCGCTCGTCAGCTCCTGAGCCGAAGAGTCTGATGCGTCCAGACGGGACCCATTAGTCACGGCGTCGTCTTGTTCCGAACGGGCGAGCCGTCGTCTGCCATGGACGATTCCCATGTGCGCAGGCACCTCACATGGGAAAATGGATCAGCGATATTGCAACGTCGTCGGATCCGTCATTCGCCTGTCGCGGCACTTGGCTCTCCCTCTCCCTCTCCCTCTCCCTCTCTCTCTCCCGCACCGTCGCCGCAACATTTGAATACCCGCAAGCCCAAGCACCAACACGCAAAGTTGCGAGCCAATGACTCGCCTGCGGCCATCTCATCGCACGCGCGAATGCCACCAGCAGAGTCAAAGCACCGGGACGTGTCGTTCATCCAATGGCAGCGGGCAGATAACCCAGGAACAGATCTGAGTCCATGCGGAGAAAAAGCAACGCTGGCGTGAGACTTGGGCGAGGTACGTCTATGGCGACCGGCAGGGTGACGGGAGAGGCAGGCCACAGGTGCGGCAGGAAAGCTAGGCACGGCGTTGGATCGGTCCAGGTCCAGGTGACTGAGTGCCTTTGAAATGGCTGACAAAATACCCGTCTCTAGAGATGCAGGCCAGTGCCTTCGGTCCCGATCTAGACCTCCTCTATTTCGGCCGGCCCATTAGGCCACCGGGGAGGTGTCTTCGCCTGGGTTATCGACGGGTCGGCCATCCGGTGTGTCAGCCCGACAGCTGAGAAAATGCCCGTCTCCCACTGGCAGACGAGTGCCTTGCTGGCATCTGCGTTGGAACGAAACATTGGCGTCGAGCGCAGCCACGGCCGCCTCTATGCGTTGTCTGCATGGCACGACAGGGAGTCGCCCAGGAGAAGAGCCTCTCGCCGAATAAGATGGCCTGATGGGAGCCCTGTACAAACGGCAATCCGACCAACAAGGCCTGTTTGCGTGCGGCTCCCGCTGCAGCGAAGAGGCCATGGAGCGATCAGATAGTTCACGTTAGTCCCTCGGATGCGAGCCCACGCACATCTATGCTGTGCGCTGCGACGGTAAGAGCTCGCAGCTACTGCGTGCCATGCATGGCGCTATTCATGCGTCTTGATGCGCTCTTGCTCCCACGTCCCTGTCCCTCCGCCCCGACGAACGATACGGAGAGGATACGGTGCGTAGCGCAGGCTGTTCGGCCGTAGGTGGTTCAAAAAATCTTGCGATTCAGGTCCCAGGGGATCCGTGTTGCGAGCGGGAATCATAGTTCGCTGGAAGGCTGCGCGGGTGAGGTTGGATGACACCGAGGTAAAGCCCGTCGAAAGAGCGGTGAAGGACGCCGATGACAGAGACAGGTGCTTAGGACGGGGCGTAGGGCGAGGCCCGCCGGCTTGGAGAACAAAAGCCTCAGGGATAGGCCTAGCTGAGGACTGGAACCAAGTCAAAGAGCTCAAATCGTAGTTGCCCGCAAGATGGTCGGATGGCCTTGACGTCTAGGACGTTGGCGACCGCTGTCGTTATCGTTCCCTCGGGTGGCTTGTCACTCTGTCTGCAGATGGCTTCTCATGGTGCGGAAATCTCAACGCTGGCGAACTCGGTGCCTTGACCAAGCGTGAACGGTAAAGATTGATAGCGTTCTGAGAGTAGCTTCGCCTATCGTCAGTTGAGCCATCAATTCGGGCTGTCTGTCTGCTGCCAATTGACGCTAAGATTTTGAAGTGTTGTTAAAGCGGCGAGGAATGAGGGGCAAAGATTGGTCAACACCAACAGTTATTCCCTCACTTTGCAGTTGGCACCGCTCAGGTTCGTTGTCTGCCGAGTCGGGAGTAACATTTGACAAAGTTTGTTAGCGATCAAATGAGAGAGAGTACAGACATACGCTCCAACGCCAAGAACAGAGCAGATCTTGGGGTGCCCTCGTTCCATGCGCAATGTGCAACGAAGCGAAGGCGATGGGCACTAGGTATTGCTGGACCATGGGCCCTTGTCCTCAGTTGCAATTATCCAGTCTTGAAGGGTGTGGAGTTGCTGTCTGCACCGTGCCTTGCATCGTGCAGCTTCACTTTTGGGATGCCGCGGAAGATCTGGAGGTTGGCTGCCAGGTACAGAGACGGTGCCGTCACGATGGCCGTTGATGGAGCTTCACACAGCCAGCGGTCAACAGGGACCACCCCAGATAAGATCTAGGGCCAACTTCACGCTGTCGCCCCCGCCATGTAGCATCATCTGGCGCAGCACTACCACCAGCAAAGTTGGCAGGTTGCGGATCGATTCGCTTCACATCATCAATGGTATGAGATCAACTACTTTTCCCGTGCTAGAGCGACTACTTTTCTTGTGTGCTCTCTATCCTCGTTGCTGTTGCAGTCGCTACTGTTATTGTTACTGTCATCGTCGTCTATCGTCTGCGTTCTTCGTCTTCGTCCCCTATTATCATCATCTATCGCCGTCGTCCCCCGTCGTCGTCCTTATCAAAGTCGCCAAGTACACAGGAAAAGTAGCCGCGTTAGCATAGGAAAAATAGGCGATCTGAATGGTATTAGTGGTTGCTGTATTAGCTTCCGCTGGTGGAAGCGAATCGAGCGGTGCGGTGCCGAGGCGTATATGTGCCTGCTCATACATATGTTCGAACAGGTCTCGATTTTATCTGTCGTTGGCTCAAGGCCGTGAATTTGTCTCTGAGCTTGACTGGCTAGCCGGCGCTTATGCGATTGGGGATACCCCAGAGGCTGTGTCATTCTCGATCATGTCTCAGTCTTGTAGCGGTGAGATCAGGGCGCCGTCACTTGAACCACCTCAAGTCAGATCTCGGGACCCTCATGAGCAACAAAAACGAGCGTGGCTGGCCGTGTCTCAGGCCCGAGAAAGGTACCCGTGAGCCACGACCTGCCGCGTTCAGAACAGGGCTCAAGAACCCATCCAAGGGAGCAACATCGAATGACTCAGAATATATTCGATCGCATATCGAGTGGCATTGCGTGCGTTGATGACTATATGCCGTTCCGTGATCGCGTCGGCCTTTTCCAAGGCCGCTGGCGTTCACATCGTCAGTGACTTGGCGGGGAGTCGTGAAATGTCCAATTTGCAGAACGACCGAGTCAAGGTCTACCGCTAACCTTCATCCCGAACTGCACTCACAGGGTCGCAGTCAAGACGGATATGCAGATTATCCCAAGAAAATCGACCAGGGCCCATGCAGCTGTATGCGGGTGCCGCCAACCGCGCCGCTTCAGTCCAAGTAACCTGCATATTGCTGGAGCCTCCCACGCGCGTCCCCCAAAACGGCATCCCGTTTGTTGGCAACAATGGCTTCTTGTGCCCTCGCCTCAATCCCACAGGTGGTTGCACTCAATCTGAAACGGGCCAAGCTGCGCGTCCTGTGGGCGATTCTAGATCAAGCTCCCTGGTCTGCTGTGCATCTTCCGTTCGCAACATGACAAGACGAGCTCTCCGTGTATGGTTTGGGGAAAGTCTGGCGAAGTGCGGGTATGCGATGAAAAACTCTTTGAATGACGATGGACATCGGAAGACAGTACGAGGACCACAAACGTCCGCTGGGGAAGACCTTGTTTGGTGCTGAAGGCCATGAACGTGTCGTTGCGAAGAAGGCACCAAAACGCTGTCATTCGTAGTGGGATGGAAGGATCTGGCCCTAGGTCTTGATCAGCGGTCTGATGAGTTTGCGTCCTCTTGTTCTTCGCTGACGGACAGCAGTAGCATGCCGCTAAGCCGTCGAGTTGCCAGCATATTCCCGGCATCTGATGGGACACGCGAAGCCAGGGACGGGGATTCCGATGCATCGTTTCACCCGTGCAGAGTTTAAATTCTCCATTTCCGATGAGCGCAGCAGTCCCTTTTTCGACGGCGTAAGATGCCACGCGTCGATCAATCAGATTTTGTGCCCATGTCGGGCCAGCTCGCCATTATCGCAGTGCAGCCTCGGTGCGCCAAGAACATGGTCTTTCGCCCTGCAGCAGGAAACCCATTGTGAATAGACGACGCCGTGTGATATGACAGCTCATGGAAAGTTGAAGAGCGGTTAATATCGGCAACATGTAGTCCAGCCATCGTGAAGTAGTTCCATCCGCAGCTGAACCGTCTACCTACCATTGTCTTTCGCAATGTCTTCAAAATGCTGTGCGTTGACCGACAATGGGCGGGCGGTCGATGCATGCACGTCAGTTGCCGCAAGAGAACTGGAGAGCGTTGGAGTAGTCATGCGTCGGTTGACGCGGTAAGCATCAATCTGCCATTTGATGTTTAACGAAAACCAGGAAGCCTGGCGGTGAGGTTGTTGATGCCCCTGGCCTATGATGACATCTGGTCCTGGTGATCTTCAGCGCAACAGTGGAACTCTGATCTTGGAGGAATTCTGCGATACGGCGCTGCAGATCAGTGGATATCCTAGCCTTTCAGAGGGCGGCAAGCGCCAATAACGGTGTGCAATAGGACATTGTCATCATGTCCCTGCGACCATCCCCCAGCGCGCGGGCAAGGGTGGAAGTGGCAGACTGCCTGCCAGCCCCCCGCGTTCGGTCAAGGGCGGGGCACCATCGGCAGGTTTTCAACCCGAGTGTCATGTACGGTAGACAGAGACGTGAGAGCATGCACGCACGTAGGGTGTTAGGGGACTTTGTTGAGGACATGTCTGACAGGAGAAGCGGATGTGCGAGTAAATGCGGTGTTGCGACGAACAGGAAGGTTGGAAGATTTGAAGAAGAGTTTTGCTAGCCGGACAGTGTCCACCAACGCGGGTATTCCGTACGTCGGCTATTGTGGCCCGTCATTGTCGTCTATTATCGTCGTCGCCGTCGTTATCGTTTTCTCTACTACAATCGTCCTTATCCAAGTACGGATATCGGTGCCAGTGATTGCCAGGGAGAACCGCAAAGCTTGTGACGAGGGCGGCTGGATCAAGTGGGAACTGGAGCTGAGGCTTGAAGGCTAGCGAGGGATGCCAGCCTAATGATGTGGCGGTACTAGACCTGCTAGACCCAGGCCGGGACCGAAACATTGGGATCGATATCTGGCTGTAATAATTGAAGCCGTCGACGGTTGCACGACGGCGATGAAAGACAACGCAGACCGAAGTTACTGGTCGGGAAGAAGGTGTTTAGGTGGCGCTTGTCCTTCTCTCGGCCCGGAGCCTCGCTAGCTTAATCGCGAATGCGATCTGGGGACTCGGAGTTTCAAGGCACTCGAAAAGAACGAATCCACGGGCAGTTTGCGAGCTGTAAGGAGCCTTGGCGTTTGTGATAGGTGAGGAGCCAAACATTTGCGTCCGAAATCCGTAGTGCAAAGCAGAGTCCTCTGGCGAATGTATTGGCACGGCGACAACCTCTTGACCAAGGGAGAGCTGTAGAGTGTGCATTGGGCCGGATCCAGGCACAGGGGATGCTCACATCATCATGGTGATGGTGGTGGTTGTCACGGGACGAAGGCGGAGTTAATCGCGGTAGTGAGATGTGACGGTGATGACTTGGTGTTCCGCCGGTGTTGGTGTAGGTGTTGGCAGCCATGGTGGTGGTGTGTGGTGCCTGTGCCGGGTCGGACCTGGTCGGGGCCCAGCAGCTAGGATGTAGCTCTCTAGCGTACGTCTGTCGATTGTCACCGTCGAGCACCGTTTCGATGCCGTATCATTTGCATCACGCCGGGCTCAGTTGTGGCCGGGGAAGGGAGAAATGCTCTCGATATCGCCGCGGGTTCCTGGGCGGAGGCAAGGGAGAAAGAAACCGAAGAGACCGAAAAAGGATGCGCAGACAGACGCGACAAGTCGTCAGAAACAGTGCCGGAACATCAGAGAGATGATTGGTAAGAGGTTGATTGATTGTCCTTTGTCTAGCGCCTGCCATTTCGAGAGAGTGTGAGGGTTGTGTGTGTGCGTGTCTATTGTGTGTGTATGTGTATGTGTGTGTATGTGTTTGGGTGTGGTATGGAGGCCGAGGAGGGCGTACTGGTGTGCGTCTGGCGTGCGGCATCCCTTGAGCTACATCGAAGCCAGGTACCGACCCGAGCCAAAGGCTGTATGTAGGCTAAAAGGGGCCCCGGGAGCGTGGGATGGCGAAGAATGTGTAGACATGTCGACGCCGTGATACCGTGAATGGAGTGTTGGGTGCTGGAATGGAAGAATAGGCTCCGAGATGCAGAGATGGCAGATGTGCCGAAGCCGATTGCGACGGGAATGCGGATGAACAAGGAGGAAACGTGGTCAACGGGCGGGTGGAATGGGCGATTGTGGGCTGTGTTCTGCGTGTCACCGATGGCACCTGGACTCCGTGACTCCCTGAGAATCTGCAGCACGGCGGCGAGACATGATGGAGGGAGAGAAGAAGAGACATGAGGTGCGCTTGCGAAGAAGTGTGACTGCGAGTGCAACACCACAGGGAAGGCAGAGACAGCGAATTCCTTCCTTCCACATTCCTTATTTGGCAGGGAAGGGAAGGGAAGGGAAGGGAAGGCGCGAGGCAGGCAGGCAAGCAGGCGTGGGTCGTGGCTTCCTTCAGCCGTGACACTGGACATCCTCAACCCACCTCCCGTCAAACATCCGGCAACGGCAATGGCGCCTTGCGATGCTCCTGCTCCTTTTCCCAGGGAGGTGGTCAGCTCCTTCCTTCTTTCAATATCAGACATGGAAGCCTCAGGAACGCCAGGCACGAGGGAGGCAGGGAGGCGAGGAAGGTCCTCACCTCACTAAGGTATCCTCTCATATGAGGTACCTTGGACGCGGAAAGTACACTCTGGTCTCGAATCTTCTTCATCCCGCGTCCATCTACAAGACACAATATCAGATGCACTTATTGTTGCACCAGAGACTCATGATGCCCTCGGTTAGTCAGGGCCAGCCGATATTCATCAAGATGCTTCCGCGCTCAGTCGTCCATCGTTATGCGACTCGGCGTAAATGTCTTTACGCAAAACGGAAGCCACGGAAGGAGACGGACGTAGGGTCAAAGTCCAGGTGGACGCAGCAATTAAGCTCACCTCGGCCGGCCATCAATCTGGCACCCGCGTGGTTCATGCTCTCTCTCACCCCCGTTCGGCGTCCCGCAGGTCGGGCGAGGTAAGGTTCCTCGAGGTAAGGGTCAAGGAAACGCACCTTAAGGCACCTTAGGTAAAGGCAGATGGAGGCAGGCAGTGGCCCGTGTTGCAGGTGTTCCGTGCCGTTTGGAGCCGGTCCCGGCCCCAGTTCGTCAACTTGACGTGGATTCCTCTTTGAATAGAGTGCACCCGGTCGCATGAGGGCGCGTATCTTGGTACGGGCATTTTCTATCAAACGGGCAGCTCGCCAATCCTAGGTCCAGGTCGGGCCCTGCCATAATTATGGACGGAGACGGGACTGGACCGGCGGCGCCTCGATTGCGGGGTGGATTCGTCGCTTGGCGGGTTGACGGCGGCGCACAGGCCCCTTCCTATTCCTAGCCGTCCACGTCCTCCAGCACCCGTCCCCGCCCGTGTGGTGATCCAGGTAGTGAGTGGCTTTTTATAGAAGGGAACCCCCCGTGGCCCCCCTGGCGCAGAAGAGAGTGAAAAAAGAAAGGTCGTTAGGTTGATGGTTGACAGGGACAGGGACGGGGACGGGGGCTCACACTCACAGACGCCAGCAGCTGGCCCGGTCTATGCAGTACCTACTAAGGTGCCGTTGGGTGCGGCGCAAGCAAGGTGCCTTGACATGTACCTGGCCTAAGCCGCGCTAGCAGATGCTCCCAGCTGCGAAAAAGACGACCGTGAACCTGTGAGAGTGCGCCCAACCCCTCGCATGATGCAGCAAAAAAAGAGGGGCGGGGCAATGGACACTGACACTGGAGGGGGTTGAGGAGGGGGAGGGGGAGGGGCACGGGAGGAAGAGGGCAAAGAGAAAAAGGTACCTCGGCCGTGGAGGAGGGGCAGAGGGGTACCTGCCTCTCTCTGCCTGCCTCAACCAGGGCTCCTGCCTCTTGTTTGCATCTGCAAAATGCAGTGCAGTGCAGACGTGGAGCGTGCAGTCTGTTGCTAGGTACCTTTTTCTAAGATTGTCGCCGGCCACTCTATTTCTCCCTCGCGCTCTCTCTGTGTCTTTTTCAGGAAAACACACAGATATGGATGGAAAGGGCAAGGATGTCGTGGTCGTTGTCTTCGTCGTGCTGTCCGTCTGCCGTATCTGCCGTGCCTGCTCCACTCTGCCTGCCTTACTTAAGGTAGGTACACACTTAGTATTGCGGGCATTGTCCACCGTGCCTTCCACGAACGTTGCTTTCTGCGCTGACTGCTTGCTGCAGCCAGGAAGCCACAGAAAACTAGCAAGTGCCTGCCTGCCTCAAGTAAGGTGCTTCCTGCTGCTGTTGCTGCTGCTTCTTGCCTCGTGTGTCCGCGCCTGCTTCCTGCCATCTGCCACCCGTCTTGTTCTTTGCAGAATTCGGAGGAAGGGACTGAGTACCTTAGGCACCTACCTGCCTACCTGCCTACCTACCTAGGACGGGATGTTGTTGAGGCAGGTGCGGAACCTGCGGCCTCCCCTCGCGACTGCCATTAGATAGACCTTCGATGAACTCTGCCCGAGATGTGAAGAAGAAGCAGAAGGTTCCCGATGTCGTCGTATTTGCCCGGTCCTCGCTCGTGTGCTTATCGCCGTCGCCGTCGCCTCCCCGATGCCGTCTCCGCCGGTCATGTCGGATGTCTTTGGGCCCCCCTCCTCTCCTCTGCTGTCGTCGCCAGTGCACGTCAACTCCATGGAAGGTTCCCCATCACCGCCAACACCACCATCACTGCACAGCCAACACCCCTCCCGTCCCTCGCCTGGACACCGACCACCACCACCACCGTCCTGGCTGCCGTCGTCGCCGACACGCACGCTCACCACCACCTTCTCGATGTTTTCCTAGCACGGATGTCCATGGAAACAGCTCCCAGTGACACTTCAGCTGCCGTCATCGCCCCTCCATCTTCCGTCGCTCGCGCCCACTTTGCTTCCTCAAGCAAACAGCTTCAAGACAGCCATCCCCAGGGACTCAGGGGCCCAGAGACCCAGGGATCTCGCTACGCAGGCTTCGTGGCACCGAATGCATCCTGCCGAGTTCTCTCTGCGTCCGTATCCGTCCAACTCTGTCTTTTGTCTCCGCCTGCTGCTCAGTGCTGCTACCCCTGCGGAGGGTCGCAAGTCAAGTCAGGGCAGCAAGACAAGGCGCCAGCGACGGCACGAGACAGACAAGGAAAAGCCAGCCAGCGAACGAAGGGCAAGGTTCCCGGCGGGCTTGGCTTGCCCAAACTGAAAGTTGCAAAGTCACTGCCAACAGGTCACTGGCAGTCAGTCGTCGGCCCCTGGCCGTGGCCCTGTCTGGCTGTCTGTATCTGTCACTCTGTGTCTGCCCTACTGCACTACATCTGGATCCATGGCCTTTTTGACCGAAACCCACTGCCACCTTGCGCAGAGTGACAGACAGATGGAAACCACGGCACCAACAATATCCGCCGTCAGCAACAAGCATCAGCATGCGACTCTGCTCGAAGTCAAGTCAACCCACCAGAAGCCTCCATCGCATCCTCGGGTGCCCGGCCAGTCACAGTCACAGAACGCCTGTTCCCCATTTAACCACCACCGCCTTTGACTTTGACCTCGTCAACCTCGACCCGTCAACCCCCAGCCTTCTGCCAATCGCCGCCCGTCCCTCGACCTTTCATCCCGTGTGCCTGGCTATACTCGAACCCACGGACGGCCATTAATCCAGGAGTCAGAACATCACATCTCCTGGACCTGAGATACATCCTGGCCGGACCTGATCCAGTCAGCCCAGCCCAGAATCGGTACCTTACGTCTGGCCCTGGCCGCCCTGGCCGCCCTGGCCGCCCTGTCACCTTTGCCAACCACCCCCCTGGCCCCGGCTTTGGAGTCACCACGTTCTCCTCCTCCTCCTCGCAGACGCCTCGTCGCTTGCTGTGCCCGCTAGCCAGCCAGCCAGCCAGCCCACCAGGCAAGGTACTTTACGGCGGCGCTGGATGGATACGGTCTGCGCTACGGATGCCTTCGACGCTGTCCACCACCACCACCGCCAACCGACACCACCGCCTCTTCCGTTTTCCACGAGTCCGTCAGAAAGCCGCCGACTGCGTCGACAGCTTCCCTCTGCCCTCGGCTTCCCGCTCACGGACCGCAAGTACTCCCATTTCCCACCATCCCGAACATTATCGCCTCCCGTCCGTCGTCAGTCCGTCTCAGTCTGCGAGCCCCCCAACCGCCCGGCTGACTGGGATTCCACAATCAAACCGTCCGACTTTGATGGTGCAGGAGTGTACTCCGTACCGTCTGTACCCCTTCCCCTTGTACCTCCCGCCAATCGACTCCACCGACACCACTACCGCCGCCAGCTCCTGGTTCTGACCCTGACCCTGGCGCCTGGCCCTGACTGTGGCCCTGGACCTGGCCTGCCCGCCCGCCCTTGTGTCCACCCAAGGCCGTCTCGTACCGCCTGCCCTTCTGCTCGCTTTGAGTGCCATTAACGGCCATCGTCAACTACTTACCAATCCTCCCTCGCACCTCGCAGCCGACGCTTTTCCTCTTTCTTTCCCTCTCCAGGTCCTCGACATTCGTCCACCTGTCCGTCTTCTATCGGAGCCGACCTCTTTGAGCTCTCTTGACCGGCTGATCATATATCGGCCCAGCAACAACCACAACGGTTCTGGATACCTGAGTACCTTCCCCCCAACTCTACGTTCAGCGCTCCGCCGCCTTGCGCTCGGTATTCAACCGATCATCGGCCAGCAAGCGCAACAAACGCACTGTAAACCGGCAACTCTCGAAATCGCAGAACCAGGAACGGAACAGACGCAAAGCATTTTGTGCATCTTCGCCTCCTCCTGCTCCTGAAATCGAGCTCCTCCAGAAGGCCGGGAACCCGTCACCTCGGATCTTGGTTGGCATTGGAACGGACTGCATTGGCTCTGCGATAGCCCACAGACGCTCCCACCCAAATTCGCCGACCTGGTGCGCCGGATCCCCCCAATACGCACCCCCCTCAGAGGAGGCTGGTTGGCTGGCTACTCCAACCTACCCAGAAGAGACTCCGCCCAGCTCTCGACACTACCTCCCGCTAGACGTGAACGAACGCAAGCAGGCGCAAAGCCAGAGGCAGGGGGAAGAAAAGTCAGCGAGGAACCACTGGGAACCACTTTGCTGCAGCCAGCAGGGTCAGATCAGGGCACGTCTTTCATCATCGACCATTCATCGCCACACTCCCCTGGCAGTCCTTTTCTAGAGCCGCCTGCCCCTCGCCCTACCAACTTGTCTCTCTCCTCTTCGTCCTCCACTCAACCACGCTACCTTTACCGACCGTACCGTAAAGAGTACTCATACCGGCCTTACACCTTGTCCAGCAAACCAAACCACCCCACCCAGGCCCAGGATTCATTATCGACTCGCCGTCGCATTTCTACCACAACTCGTCCACCTTTACCTCTTCACCTTTGTGGTTCACGACATCTTTGTGTGTCGCTCCTCGAACCTAAGCTGCCGTCAGCACCGCCCACAGTTTGGAAGAAGAACCCCTCGCTTTCGGAGATACCTGAATGACTTGACATAACCTTTTCCATTTCTCTTTTTTTTTTTTCCTTCTCCCCCTCACCTCCGCCCTCCAGCCTTCTCCGCCCGCACAACTTCGGCTGAAATAACCCTCAACCAAGCCTCCGCAGGCTCTTCTCTCCGCACGCTGCGTATTCGAGTGGTCTTCCAGCCTCGCAAGCTTGCGTGCACACTTATTTGACGGTTGCGATATCCCACCGGATCGCCGCCCATACTGCTTGCTCACACAGGCTCCTCAATACACATCATGGCTGCCGCATTCAGACCAGTAAATTCGCCGCTTCCCGCTGAAGCCAAGGCTGACGACAAAATGACGACGTCGCCCACTCCCCCGAGACCCAGCACCGCACCGCACCCCCAGACGCCGCAGACTATCCCAGAGGAGGTGAAGACGCCGACGAAGGCCACCTTTGGCAGTGGCAGCGGCGGGTTGGCATCACAAAAGCCGCTGCCTAGCTCACCATTCCCGCAGGCTGTCCAGGTCCCCGAGAGTGCCGAAAAGGTCAAGACACCCACGAGAGCAAACTCGCAGCATTCAAGGAAATCAAGAGACTCCGAGGACGTCGACATGGACGAGTCAGATGGCGAGGCTGGCGAGGATGGCGCAGGGTCAGACGATGACAGCGTCAATGCCGACGGTACTAGGTCCAGCAAGAAGAAGAAGTCGCAGCGATTTTACTGCACCGACTATCCACCCTGCAACCTGAGCTTCACGAGAAGCGAGCATTTGGCGAGACACATTCGGTACCGAGAATAACCCCACCCTCTAGTTGCACTAGTTGCTGATCGATCTACTTAGGAAACACACTGGCGAGAGACCATTCCAGTGCCACTGTTCGCGACGGTTCTCCCGGCTTGACAACCTGCGACAACACGCACAGACGGTGCACGTTAACGAGGACATCCCGATCGACTCCCTGGCAGCCACCGGCGCGCGATTCCAAAGGCAAATGCGCACCGAGCGCGTACGTCAGCAGGGTGGCAGAGCCCGCTCGTCAACCGCCGGCAGTGGATCTGGCCCGGTCAGAGGACACTCCAAGTCCCTGTCGACATCCAGCATCGCCAGCGTCGGCTCCATCGGCCCTGCCTTTGGTGGTGTGAGGGACGACCTTCGCAGGCGGCCCCCTCCCCTGGTCATGGCCACCGACCCCCGGTCTCGACTTTCACTCGAGTCGTACCGAAGCGATGGTCCTTACGGCTACCGCCCTGTGTCGCCGACCGAGTATGGCACGCCAACTTCCGCAACGTTTTCGACGACTGGGCAGAGCAGTCCGCGATGGTCTGGTATTGCGTCTCCTACCACCTCCCACTCTCGTTCCCAGAGTATGTACTCTTCGGGTTCCAGGACTCCAGGACGTCGTCTCAGCGTTCCCTCAGGTGCCAACCCCTTCCAGTCGCCTCACGGAGGACCGGTCAACCGGGTTATGTACGGCGGCCCCGTGAACGCCTCCAACAATGGTGCCTATTCCCCGGCCGCAAGCAGCCATCTGGCCTCTCCCACAACACCGACTTCGGGCTGGTCTGGCCGACGGGACTCGACATCATCCAATGCCGATGAAGCCTGGCGCCGCCGCACGTGGCACCCTGACACCAGGAACTTCAACACGAACACCAGCCACCTCAGCAACGTCTTGACGCCCGGCCAGATCCAGCCAAACCCGGCACCGCCCATCGCCAATGTGACAAACCAACAGCAGACCCTACGACTGCCTGGTATTGAGTCCTTCGACCCGCTGCCATCCCGACAGATTTCGCCGCCGAGGCGCATTCCGTCTCCCATGATGGTCGATGAAGCCGCTCACCCACCGGCGCTTCTTCCGGGATCCGATGCGGCTGCCGATGGCCGAAGGAACGTCGCACAGTGGGACATGGGGCTTCATCGAGGCCTCACGAGACTGGACATCACCAACACGACGCCGCCTCGCGATAGCGCCGGTGCGTGGGCGAATGAGGTGAACCAGGCGGTGCAGGCACAGGCAGAGCAAGTGCGGCTGAACCCACCGACTGTGCGGTTTGAAGTTGAACCCCCGTCGTACTCTAACTCGAGCGCGTTCACTCGCAACCACCACCACACCATGTCGATGCCCTCGATCGCATCTAGAGAGACTAAGCGACACGGTTGGTACCATGGACCTACCAACAGCCACGTTCATGGTCCTCGACCCGAGGCACCTATCCATGAGCCCCGTGGTCCGCACGTCAACAGAATGATCCACCCCAACATGAACCATTTCACCGGCTTCCCTGCCAGGCAGGCCGAGCCGCAGCCACCCCAGCAGCAGCAGCCGGGCGCCGATCGGACTGGCAACCCTGATCCCCTGAGGCGTCTGGAGGCGTTGGTTGCCGTCGCCACCAGCGAAGGCACAACTGCCGCGGCCTACTAGGCCAACTAAGATATATCACGAATCTCTTTCCATTCCCTACGGCATGGTTTACATACGCTACGACTGATGACTTTTTCATATCTACATGTCGGCAAGGAGCATTGAACACCCTGCACGATATACGGTCGCTTTTCACTCATGATATCCTGTTTTACCGGTTGGTGGGCAATTTGCATCTTTTTACGTTGGCGTTGTTACATAGCGTTGCTTTGGTATGTTTTCGTTGGGGCGTCGCCGCCCGGATCTCTCAGCTCACCCCGTATCTGTCGCTTATTTCTGTTATGATCGATTTTGATATCTGGACGTTTGTCCGCTTTCTATCTTGTTCCGGGGCCGGTTGCGAATGTTTCTGAGTTTTACAGTTTCATCTAGAGCTATCTGTTTGGCCTTTTCTTGATTCCCCGTAACGCTTGCTCACGATCAATGAGATACCCACTCATTATGGGATGCTGAGGTGGTGGATAGTAATATGTCGCTCTTCTGGCGGTTGGAGTCGGGCATCTCATGTCCGCCTGCGAGCCTGGCTGGGCTGGGAACTGGAAGGATGGACAGGTGGGCTAGATACCCGAGCTTGGTTTTCCTCTAGTTTGCGAGACCAGGATGATGCTCAAGACTTTTTTCTCTTATGGTGGTTGATGGATGGTTCCGAGGCCATCGCATGAGGGCGGCATACATCTGTCTGTAGGGCGTACAATTGGCAGGAATAACGACGCATATGCTTTGAAATGGGTCCATTTAACACATGCTTCTATGCTTCTGTGACTTTGGGTTACTCCGTGCCGTTTTAGTGCTTATCGGGAGATTGATTTGCTTGTGATCCAAGGGTTCTGCTAGGCTTGAAGAAGATGGCCAGAGGTCTGCCAGCCTTTATGCATGATGATGTTGGCGTCGGCGGTAGTGGTTTGTTCTGGAACCAATCAAGGGCGTTGGCGTCTGGGCGATCCCAGAGATTGTCGCGGGGTTAGGGCGCTAGATTAGCTGACGCCCCGGCTGCAACTGGTGGCGGATGAGGGGTGTTATCCGGCCTGCTGGGAACGCCGATCAGGTGCGGCGTGGTTCCACCCCCGCCTGCCGCACCGTTTGTGGGGCCTTTTCGGGGTTGGGCCGAGAGCGCCGGGATGAAGTGGTCAGGACGGAGGAAGACTTTGGAGGTGTTCCGTGGAACTTGGGGGATTGAATGTAAGCGCTGTGTTTCAGGAAGCGCTTTTGTGCTGGGTCGATGCAGATTGTGATGGGATATGCGGGTTGGTGAGGAATGCGTCGCTGATGTGAGATGCCGCGGGGTGGTAAGGCGGTGAGGATTGCACAGTTGGGCAGATATTCCCAAGATCTCGGTCAACATCCATGTCTGAATTAATTCCTCGAATCCATTCTTTTTCTATCGACGACTTAGATTCTTCAGTTTTGATGTTTCCGCAACAATGGACATATGTCGAAGATTCGCTGCTCTTCTCCTGTCACTCCTCACCCTCACCCTCCCCACGACCGCAGCTGATGCTGGCATCTCACAATGCCACCCCTCCACATTCACATTTCCGCCTCTCCTCGGCGCAGCCCACATCCGCACCACCGTCGCTGTCGTGCGGAACTACACCGGACACCCGGGCTGGATGCCCGACGCCGCCGTGTCTGTCCCCCCGTCCGGCGTGGCCCTGTTCTGCAACGTCACAGTCTCGTACGTCCACCTGGGGTATGACTTTGTAGTGAGTGTGCACGTCTGGCTCCCGCTAGAACGGAAGGCGTGGAACGGGAGGTTGCTGGGCGTGGGAGGCGGGGGGTTTGTGGCGGGGGATGTTGATGGGGATTTCATGGCTGCTGGGGTGATGGGGGGGTATGCTGTTGCGGCGACGGATGGGGGGCATTGGAAGGGGGTGCC
>JAKMXC010000413.1:0-55544 GCA_025328345.1 Colletotrichum sp. SAR11_59
CCCGGTTGATGGACAGAAACCCGAAGCTGGGCCGGGTGGATGATGGGTTACCTTACATTGCTTCACGTCGCACAAGGTCGGAAGGGCCGCGTCTTGGGTTTAGTCGCGTCGCCGCCCTTTCGCGCTCGCGCGCGCGCGTCCACGATGTATTTTCGGGGGGCCGAGGAGGGATATCCCTGAGCCCACCCCGAGTTACAGTGTTTGCATTGCCGCGGGTTTTATTTCCCCCCTGTGCCAGTTCCATCGCCATCGCTGGTCCCCTATTTTTTCTGGTCCCTTCTGAATTGCCTGAGCCTTACGCTATCTCTCTCTATCTACCCCGGATGATCCAGCGGGAAAGATGGGGGCGCGGATTTTTTCCTTTCGGCAGTGCCTTGGCGTTTTGCTCGCTCGACCTTTTCGTCTTTTTTCGAACTCGTGATTTTCTAGAGTGCATCTTGCGGACACGCCATTAAATACAAAAGTTGAGCATTGCGTTCATCGACTCGTCATCGGCGTTCGTATTGGACTTTATCTGCTGAACATGCTTTCCATCCAGGTTGTTTCTGAGGTGGCGCGGTGAAGCCATAACGACGCCTTGGACTTTGACTTCCCCTCAACACTATGGCGCTCAACAACTAAGACTAGGACTACATCATCTTCATTGACGCCTTCTACGCCTCATCGAGTATAGACAAATGGTCAAAAAGGCAAAAAGAATCTCCTCGACGGGGAATTGAACCCCGGTCCCCGGCGTGACAAGCCGATATCCTCACCACTAGACTATCGAGGATTGGTGTTGTGGTTGGACGGAGCGGCAAGTTTGATACCCAAGACCCACACCAATGCGGGCAAGCGGAGGTCCTCAGCTCAGATGCTCCGATTTCAAACACTTTGAAAGTGATAGGGTGAAGAAATAAAGGGAAAGAAAAGAATTGAAAGAAATGTTTTCTATGGTTTTAGTATACACTTGCAATTACATTTCTTTTTATCTCTATCCTTACCTCTGTCCTCGTCTCTGTCCCGCCTTGTGTCGTCTTTTCTTAGATGGTGGAAGAATACTTCCGGCGCAAGTCGAGCCATGTGAATTCCAAACATTACGCAGAAACATCACGTAGTCTCGATGCATGTTTGGTTCTTTGTGAGCAATCACCTGTCATCGTCTTCAAAGACCGCAGAATTTCGACGATGGAACGTCGGTGGAGTAGGTTTCCGCTTTGGACCACGCTGCCTCTGCTCAGAAATAAGAAAAGTATCATTATGGCAGTGTGCCTCTCGCAAAGGATACTCCAGAAGGAATTATTGTCTCGCTGGCAGAAAAGCTC
The DNA here is from genome assembly GCA_025328345.1 of Colletotrichum sp. SAR11_59. Taxonomy (NCBI): domain Eukaryota; kingdom Fungi; phylum Ascomycota; class Sordariomycetes; order Glomerellales; family Glomerellaceae; genus Colletotrichum; species Colletotrichum sp. SAR11_59. The sequence continues at coordinate 1,305 of JAKMXC010000413.1, forward strand.
CCCTCCCACGGCCACCCATCGCCAGTATCTACGTGATTTGTGACTGAATGGGCCCCCCGACTTGGCAACCCGGATCCAGCGATGTGCATCATCAAACGCATCTCCTTGCCGTCTAGATCCCGCAGGCGTGCGGTCCGCAGGCCGCAGCACAACCGGCCGCCTTTTTTTGGTCCATCGTACGATTGATCTTATTCCCGTTATTTTTCGTCCCCATCGATTGTGCTCTAATACGTCCGCGGAGCAGTTCCGACTTACTCTCCACCGGCGATCTGCCCGCCAGGTGCCATGTATGTCTTGGACCGTTCGCCGTCGCGGTCGATTTGCATTTCTCATATCTACTTCCCCGTCTAGAGAGAGGAGTTTGTGTCGGGCGGCTAGGAGATATAATGAGATGGAGCGGGCCGCAAGCGCGCGGGGGATGTGACGCGACACGGGGACTCTCTCTTCTTTCTTCCTTTTTGCGTCTTGTATGTGTTTTCTTTCCTGGGTTATCTATCTGACAGTGCGATCGTAATTATTTCTGGAAGAGAGTTGGACGCTACGAACGGCGATTCTGTTCGAAATGACAGGTCGACAAAACCAGTAATCAGCGAAAGTTCCGACACGAGAGGATGTCCGAAAAGGCGGCGTCTCGGCGCAGTTCCAAAGCCGGTTCGCCGGTCGCAGCGGCGTCCTCCCCGCCAGCGGTAACGGAGAGCCAGATCACGGCGCATCTCGACGTTGAGATTGACGCGGAAGATGTGGGGAAAGCATGTACCTTGATTTGTATTTGTTCTCACGGCTAAGTGTCTGTTACTTACAGCCCGCGGATAATGATAGTGTTTTCGACACTGCGAGTGTAAGAGCGCCGGGCTTTCATACCACAATAGCAGAGGCTGACTTGTCGAAAGCTCGCCTCGTCAACCACCAGCGTCAATGAGTCGATTCTCATCTACCGGACGGAGAATGGGAGGACGTATCACAGGTATAAGGAGGGCAGTGAGTCTCCTACGCATGGTCCGCCGTCGGTAGATACACGCTGACACTGCCTGGAAGAATACATGTATCCCAACGATGAGCAGGAAGTCGATCGACTGGGTATGCCTCATCCAGGTGATTTACACCCACAGCTGCTGACCAGTTTTTTCAGATCTTCAACATAACATGTACCTTCTCACATTTGATAACAAGCTCGGCACGGCGCCGCCGAACGATATGGACTCACATATCGGGCGCGTGCTTGACTGCGGGACGGGTAGCGGAATCTGGGCCATTGAATTCGGAGACGAGCACCCGGAGGCCGAGGTATATCTGGACCAGCTCCGGCGGACTTGACTTGTGGCTGACGATTTCGATGTGCCAGGTGCTCGGGGTTGACCTCTCTGCGAACTTCCCAGAGTAGTAAGTCTGCCCAAGCGAAGTTGCCTGAAAGTCGTTTGAGCTTAACACATCCAGTGTCCCGCCGAATGTCAAGTTTGAGATCGACGACATCGAGGAGCCATGGACGTGGTCGCGCCCCTTCGACTACATCCACAGCCGGATGATGACGTCGGCTATCAACGACTGGAGGGCATATCTCGCCCAATGCTACGAGTGAGTGGCCACAGAAGTTCTCGTTGTCACGTTCATACAGCAGCTGACGCGAAACCCGATAGCCATCTCAACCCCGGAGGCTACCTTGAGCTTAACGACGCCGACGTGTACCCCTTATCCGACGACGGCACCCTCAAGCCCGACTCCGCTCTGTCGAGATGCATGTGCATGATGGCAGAGGCCTCGGAGATCTTGGGCCGCCCGTTTGTCGATGTGCAGGGGTTAAAAGACGTCATGGTGGACGTGGGTTTCGAGGACGTTCATGTCCATCGTTTCAAGTGGCCCACGAATCCGTGGGCGAGACATTCAAAGTACAAAGAGCTCGGTTTCTGGTGCGAGGAGAACTTTGCCGGGAATTGGGAGGGGATTATCATGGCGCCATTCACGAGGGGGCTGAAGTGGACTAGAGAAGAGACGATGGTGTTTGCGATGGAGGTGAGAAAGGAGTTGAAGGACAGAAGCATTCATGCGTACTTCTCCATGTAAGTTGTGGTTGAATTGTTATGGCGGCGGTACTGACTTGACACATAGATGGTCGATATACGGACGGAAGCCTGGAGGAAGATGAGCCGACCTCTGGCCATCGCTGAGGCACTGCATGAACACCCCGAAGAGCTGGTTGAGCGGTGGCTAGTACAACGGAAACAACTGGACTTCAATAGACACAGCTGTCCTGGAGTCAAATCATCACTACTGTCCCAGTTGTGCATTTTGTCCTCATCCATCGGCAATGGATCAAGAGGCGCTGGTGCAAGTGGCCCGAGAAGTTACGTGATCAAGGTTGGGCATCAGGCCACCTCTATAATCAATCAGTTGTACTGCATTTTGAATGTCTCAATGGTCCTCTTCCTTTGGTAACCAATGCGGAAGGTCCACGAGAATTAGAGCCATGTATGGACATGCGTTGTTTGAGACATGAGCTCTGCGCTGGCAAAGTCACCGACCAAGCTCTCAGAGACATTGGGGAACAACTGCCGTATCGCGTTAGCGACCAAAACCCAACTAGGATTGACAGCTTCTCTGAGGGTTGCAAGAGCAGCGTGTCGTAGAAAGCCACCGAAACGGCCGCTACACCCATTTCCCCGACTGACGGGCTTCGATATCGTGGCGTCTCAGACACGTAGACCAGATTTGGGAGGCAACCACGTTGCCTTTGGGGTTAGAGAGGTGTGGTGGATGAACAAGATCTCCATTGGACATAAAACCTTGGGTGCCGGTTCTCATTCGTCCGCCGCAGGGGCTAATGGTGTGAAGGCGACCTCACGCGTGGGATGTTGGAGGTGTCCTCTGAGTCTGAGGTTGCATCGCGGGCGGCGGCGATGGAGAAGGAAAAAAAGCTGCCGTTTCGGGCGCCGTTTGCCTCGGCGCGTGGGACATTCGGCCTCGGCCATGGGGTGGGATGTCGGCACTTGCGCCACCCGAAAACTGCGAAGCTCGGATCGAGAGCAGCAAAAGCAATGCCATGGTGAAATGCCGTTTATTTTCCGCATTTTCCGGCATCATGTGAGATCACAGGCTAGATGAGGGTAAGCAATTTGTCAGTGCCGAGAGCGAGGCAACCGTCAAGGGCCGCGAGACATCCGACTGCTGGGGTGCAGTTGCGCGATGGGATGAGATGAACATCTCAAGACAAGAGATGAGAACTGCAGGCAGCCTGAAGCTGCTTGTCGCCCGCAAGATCCTGCAGGCTAATTCGAATCTGCGCCGCAGGAAAAAGATGCGCAGAAGAGGCGCGCCCGCGCGACCTCATGATATGCCCTGCCTCTTCTGACGTGTTCTAGGCCGGTTTGTCCTCGGTGTGGCGCCCAGAAGTGACGGTTGCTGGCTTGCGCCGCGTGTGCGTGGGCGCCGACGAATGGCAGCGTGACAGCGACATCGTCTGTTTCGTCTAGCAAACGGACGGACGGGCGGTATGGGACGGCTCTTGTTGTCCCCTAAGCCTCCCGAAATGGGTCCTTGGCAATCGTTTTGGTGTAGACATGTACACACTGGGTGGGCGGGGAGTGACTGGAGGTGTGTCTCGTGAGTGTGGTCGCGTTCAGTAACGCTGGTCTTGGAGCAGGTGGGCGGACGTGGCTGGTGGGATTCGCTTCACCGGTGAGGGGCCCTAGGGACGGGACGGGACCGGTGAAGGGAGGTGAGTGAGACTTGGTACGCGGTTGATTCTCGAAGTGGGATGTATGTGAGGCACAGCAATAGTGTGTGTGAGAAAAGTTGGAACCGAGGCAAGCCGCTGGGAGATGGAGGGTGGTTGCGGCAGGGGTTCTGGGGCGCGAGGAGAAAACTGTCACGTTGGGAATCGAATCCACATCGGAAAGTGCCCTTAGTAGCCCTTGATTAGCGAAAAGTGCGAAATCCGCATTCCGCATGCTGCAAGAAGCTCGAAAGAGACCTATTCGAAACGTTGAAGAAATGTGATGACGCCTGCATATGGAGATTGTCGATTTCCGTTGGCGATGATAGTGTCGTTGGTGTGTGAGCAGGGAAAACGCGGAGGTGGCGGCGGTCTGGGCCTTCTGTTCTGCAGTGCACATCACCTCGACCAGGAAGGGGCGGCGATCCGGCCCCGGGCCCGACGGGCGGGTCCGGTGGTGATTAATGTGGATCCGCTCCCACCGGTGGTCCGGGGCTGCGGTCGTGCGACCCTATCTCGTTCGAGGACGGTGCATCTCGTGCAACGGCGGTGGTAAGCGGACATGATTTTCGCCGCCGTGTAACCCGCCCGGTGTGAGCTGTCATTTGGAGGCGCTGGGAGGGGGAAACAAGGCAAGGTTCTGGCCACCGGCTGACCCTTGAGGCTGAACGTGGATGGGTTCTTCGAGAGATCATCTGCCAAGCGCAAGGGGTGAGACGATGTGAGCTGACTTGCATTTCCCGGTATACGGCGCTTGGGATGAGGAAACGAGGCACGGCAGGCGCTTGACTCGGGTGCGTGATACGGATACGAACGGCATGGTTGTCATGAGGGGAGGTATTATAGACTTGCTCCGTCACAACAGTGTGTTGAGGCTCTATGTCCAATCAGTTCACTCTAGATTGTCGGTTTTCGTGAATGTTAGCGCCTCGAAAAGTAACATCAGGTCAGTCAAGTGGTTTCGAAGACGCAGGCGTGTTCTGACTTGCGAGCCTGATGACCCGGCAGTTGTGCGTCTACGGAGAGGAACCACTGTTTCATTTTCACGGAGATAACCCAAGGTGGGAAAATTGCTTACTGTAATTTCCTACCAAGAAAGGGGAAGGAAGACGAAGCTTGAAAGTCTTACTGGGCTGGGATGCGGTGGATGACCAGCTCATCAATGCCATGCTACTACTTCAACGCGTGTGTTGAGAGGCCCTGCTTGTAAATGTAATCCAATTTTTGAATCATGGAACATTTTTAAACGATAAATGATGAGAAGTTCTTGATTATATACATGACTGACGTGATGCTTCTCATTTGCGTTCAAACAAGTAATTTAGGATAAGTCACTCAGATGACTAGATGAGACGTATGAAGTCCCCCTGATTGTGGAAGTAAGCTTTTTGCATATTCTAACATGTTATCATAGTCACTTTTGGCACATAATTAAGGGATTTCTCAAGTGAACTGAATATGAAATACAAACGTATGAGAAGACGGGGCACGCACGAAATGAGAAGTCCACGTCAGAGAAGCAAGCTCGCGATCCAATCGCCGGTATTGTGACGATTCGGTACATTCTTGGTGACGGAACAGACGTTTCTGAGAATTGGATGCAAATCCCTCGTGTGTCTGCTTAGTTGTGATTATGTACAATGCTCCATGTCTCCGTTCAGAATGGTTTTGATCCTTAGCACCTCTGAGAGCTTCATGGCTGCCAGGAAAGCCCAGACCAGTGATTCTAGCTACTTTCATGTTTTTGTGCGTGTTTTATGGAGTGAGTAAGCTACTTCATGATTTGAGTGACGGCTTGGACGCTGCTGTGGACGCGACTTGACTTAGACCCGAGCCCAATCGCACTCCATGCCGCCATTTATGACAAGTCTTTTTGAAAGAGAAGGAAGTCACCAACGGGATTTATCGTTCGCTACTTCTCTTTTAACTCGAACTCTTCTTTAATACTCATGATATGCGTCCGAGACGAGCTGAGTTGTGAGTTAGCACCTGCGACGTTGTGAGAGGCGCCTTTCACCCTAGGCCTTTCCCCCACCAAGCCAACATTGTTTCCACTTGTCGACGACCAGCTGTTGACAGTCTATCCAAATGGTCGCGCCCGAGATTCATACATGAATGGAAACTCCAGTAGAGATGGACAGATCCAAAAGCAAGTCCTCGAATACAGAGATGGATTATGTTCATGGCAAGGAATGGAGCCAAGAAACCACATAAGAACTGCTCGGGTAGGAGATGGGATCTGTTGGCACAACACCACCTGAGTAGCGGAAGCTTCTATGACTGGTCTTAATGGTACTTTTTATTCTGGTAATTCAGCTTCATATCGTTCTAGGCTTCGCGTCCTCGACTGCAGTTGACTCCTTGATCCGATACTGATCCGAAGCGAGATCACAGCACACCGCCCAAAATCCCAGCTGAACGAGAATAAGAGTCCAAGCAAATCTTGATACCTATGTATCTAGCTCAGGCCGTTCTCTTGGCACGGTTGTCGTCCCCCTTCTCGTCTTAATCACATCTTCGGGATGCCCTTCTTGGGAGAGTAGACCCAGGGAACGACCACTAAACCCATAACGTCAGTTTTTTCATTCTCCCTGTGCCTCTTGCTCTTGATTCATGGTCTCTAATGGATCATCGGGGAAGACAAAAAGACTTACTGGCGTAGACCTTGTCGTCGCGGTACAGCAGACGGATGCGGTTCGTGCCGTCATCCTCAGCGACGATGATCTCGACGTCCTTGCCATGCTTGGCTAGGATCTCCTGGACATCCTTCTGGATGATGGTGGCGCGGGTGAAGAAGTGCTTGAGCTCGTCGTCCATTTTGACTTGTGTTATGGGGGGTTGTAATGGTGTGTGTTTGGGATTTGGTCTTGGTGATGTGGATATTTGCTGGTGGGTTGTTTGGCTTTGGGGTTGTTTGGCGGAAGGTTTGAAGACAACCTCAGGTGAGGCAGAATTTTCTGATTGTGTTTTCGAAACAAAACACAGAAAGAAAGGAAGGTGCTTGGTCAGGGTTGAGGGCGGGTGCACTCGTCGAAGGGAGATGCACAAGGCGGCACCCGTTGAGAGATGGGCTTGAGGGGACTTGGGATGGGAGGCGGTTGATACTCGAGCGGCTTCGGGGAAGATGACGGGCCACGGGAAGCAGTCAAGCTTGCCTGCGGGTCGAGAATATCAAGAATACCACCGGTTTATTCCAAGTCATTCAAGGCTGGTACTGTTGCCCCCCCTTATAATTCATCGGTGATCTGATACCTTAATGTCATCAAGGCATGATATAATGTGAAGGAAGACAGAGCCCTTCACTCATGGAACAAGGGGGTTTGCAAAGACAAAGGGATGCCCCATAACAAATCAGAGTCCTCAAATACAACCTCAAATGCTAACAATGCTTGAAACATAATGCCAAGAGCATGGGTGCTTATGTTCATTGTCAAGAAGAGTGTTGGTATTGGTTTTCTCCGATTTACGCTGCACCGTACGCCTGCCTAGAGATTTTCTCGAGGGTTTTGAGATGAAATCCAAAAACATGATGACCCGGCCTCAATTATATTTCACGCCAAAATCCTCCTGCCCAAAGTCAAAGTTTTCAAGTTCTCTCCCAATTCCGAGAGTGAAATGCTCCGTGTCCCAATGACATGGGCACCCGTCAACCGCTCCCACTGGGCGAAGGACCAAGATTCATAGTCGCCTGAAATGACGGATCCAGCTGCAGAGACGGATCTTGCCCTGACCCAAGATCAAACCCATCTTGCGCCTGGTTTGGATCTCCAGCAGACCCATCCGGCCAGTTCATCGTCATCGTAGCCCAGAGATCGTGATACACAGGCTGACCATTCACCATGGTGGAAGCTCCGTTCGGCATCTGCTGCGCCAAACCATGCGGTCCATTTCGGTTGAAATCTTGATCCCAGATGGGAAAATACGGGTCCAAAGTCCCATCAAACATCGGACACCCTCGAATGGTCCTCGGTAGCTTGTTCACAGGCGTTTCGATGTTCGCCACGCGGGCCTCGTACTTGCGCTTGATCACCGCGAAGATGACTTTGCTCGCAGACAAGACATCCATTGTCTTCGTCGCAGGGGTGAGCTCCTCGTGATTTGCCGATAGCCTCGTCAGGTACGAGTCGAACTGCAGCTGCTCGCGAGCGCGTGCATGGTCCCATTCCGGACATAATGGCAGAGGAAAGGAGACGCGTATCGCGACGATGATACCTTGAATGAAGCGGCCCCAGTCTATTGAGGCGAAGTAAATGAAGTCCAATTTGTCCAGGGTCAGGATGTAGTCGAAGAAGCTGCGGAGCAGGGTGAGAATCTTTTGGAGGCGGCTGACGGGCATGGGAGGGCCGAGATCGCTGTCGCCTATTTTTGATGTCGAACGGAGCTGGAAGATTGGGGCCGAGAGGAGATAGATCTCTGTGAAGAAATTTGCGATGGTCATTGAGTCTTTTTGTTGTTAACACATGTCCGTATCAAAAGGAGCAGGGGGCTTACGTTGATCGTTGAGACTACTGGGTATGTTGCCCTGCCACTCCCTAAACTGGCTTTCAAGACCCAAGTGCATAAAGTGAACTTGCTGCTTGACCTGCTCAGAGTTCGGCCTGACTTTTGCCAACTCTGTCGCCTCCTCAACGATATGTTGCAGGCGAGCCAACCAAGCGAGCATGTGATCACCTTTGAGTGCGGAGGAGTGCTCGAGTATGTCACAGCATGTGCCGGTCCAGGAGGTGTACTGGAGCGCCGACGTGTTTGCCCAGCCGGTTGCAAACCTAGCATCGGTCAGAGAGGTTTTGCGGAAGTACTGTAAGAAAGGCAAGACGTGCGCTGAGATGAGGTAGAAGCAGGCGAGGTAAGCGCGGATGCCGTCGAGCCGATCTGGGGTGACGGGCGACGCGGCGGTGACGCCTGACGGCGGGTCGACGAGCTCGAGATCGTGCAGTATCTCGGCGGCCATGCGGACGTATTGAAATGCCTGCTTGCTCTTTGGGCGAAGATGAAATGGGTACCTGGGTCTGTAAGTGTATATCCAAAGTCAGCCAGATGGAGGTGGCCTACCATGCTGTGTAGATGAGGAGGCCTTGAAGGAGCTCCAAGGTCCGCTCGCCGCCAGCAACGAACTTGAGGCCAAGAATCTTGCGGAACTCTTCATCGTAAAGCGTGTGCCCTTGTAATGCACTGGAACCTGATGCTGTCGCTAGGATGGCGAGAAGAAGGAACGGTTTCGTCTTTGATAGTGATGTGACGGTGGCATCGGGTGGTAGGGCGACACACGGAAAGTTCTTGAGCATGGTCCGGAAGGTCTGCAATAGTTTCTCGGCCGAGTCTAGATTGAACTGAGGCTTCAAAGCGAAGCTTGATACCGAGACGGAGGGTCCTGACGAGGGCGGCGAAGAAATAGTGGAATGCGAGCCGCTGCCAGAGCCGCTGAGGCCAAACATCATGTCAATCGAGTCCTGATCGGAGTCCAAAGGCAAGAGTTCCTCCATATACCGCTCGTGACGCGCGGCAAGACCGTCAACATCATCGGGCTCCTCCAACTGGGGCATCTCAAAGTCGATGCTAAAAGTCTTGGAAGGGCCCGGCGGAGGAGGGGGCCGCGGAGCGTCCTGGTTCCTGCGAAAGAATGAGCATGGAGACAAAGGTTCTGATAGTGCCAAGATGACGGGATACGACCGCGATTGAAGGATTCGACAAGGGGAACGGGATACTCACAGTTTGGATTGACGTGGCCGGCGTGTCCTGGGGCCGGTACGAAAGACGCATTCTCGCTTGAATTCCAGACACCTAATTCGATCGGCCAACGGGTCAGTATGCATATGGACTTATACGCCGAAGCAGATCGGAAGATAGCATCTCGTCTCGCCAAGACGGAGTGGACACACACACCTTCGACATATTCCAGTCTGCACACTAGGCTGGCACTTCACCTTGGCTGCTCTACAGGCCTCGCAGGCGTTCGTGACCCTCTGTCGCGGGGGCGCATTGCTGCTGCCTGTGCCTTCAGGGTCGACATTGGATTCCATCGCGATGGATGAGGAATGAGGGAGGGTCCAGAAGGAACCGGCGGGGTGAAGGGTGGACGAGCCGGATGACAGCGTGGGGAGCAGGACCGACAGCGGTTCTGGTACTTGGGGTCCAGCCAGCAGGACGGGAAGAAAGGACGAGGGACGATATCAATTGAGTCGCCGGGTCCGGACGAAGAGGGAGTTAAAGCCGTTGAACGCTTGGACAGCCGGGTCTGCTCCGATTGACGAGGCGATGGCACGAGTGGTTTTGAGGGTATTCCTTGTCGGCCGGGTTCTCGTCGACGCTGGTCAATGACCTGAGCGTCGCAGCGGCGAATGAACGATTGCTTTCAAAGCTCCACGCGTCTAGGGGTACGCAGCAGGCATCCGTCTAGTGAGACATCGCGGTGACGGGAGGTCAGCGAAGGACAATGGGATAAGAGCGACCAATGATGTTCCGGTGACCGTCGGATGTTGGCGATTGGCTGGCCGCAACAAACGTCCTCTGGGGAAGAGACGTACGTCGCGCTAATTCGACTCCGCTATTAGGGCGACGGCCAGGGGCCTCGACCGCTTGCAGGCCGACTCTGGACCCTGAGGTGGTGCACGCCGTGCGCCTTTCATCTGCAACGACGTCCGAGGATAAGTTCCGAACCACTTCGGAGTGTTGGGTCGCACAGGCACAGCGAAAGACAATCACATCCCCTGAAATACGACCCAGCTGACGGGTAAGCGGGAACCCCGTTTGAGAGTTGAGTGAGAGCTTGACCTTGTCTCCTGGTTGTTTGAAGCCCGAGTCATTCACTTCCATAGTGGCAACAGCTGGAATCCACTATTTCTCATCTTGCATCCGAATAGCATCATGTTTACTCTCAGTTCCACAAAGGATTAAATCCTTACAAAGGAACGGCAATTCAAAAACCACCGAAGGTGACAATAGAAACAAAGTCTTGTAATCGGGATCCTACATTATGGTATGCTATTCGACTTCAGCCGCTGACGTGACTGGGCTTAACGAAGGATGCATCATTACTACTACTGTATGTCCTTGATATCAGGGTTGTTGCCCTTGAAGATGCGCTCGTACGCATCATCCAGTCCCCATACAAATTTGGAAATGTCGTTGACATGGTACTTGGTCTTCTCATCGTTGTCAAAAACCAAGTGCTCGCCTTGTGTATCGAGATCGATACCCAGGCCCTTCCAGTTGGGAATATGCACACCTTCACGATGCGCTTGGAAATCCGAGCTCGCGCATCGTGACGAGCAGTAAACCGTGCTTTGGCCTAGCTGCTCCGCGCACTCCTCGCAGATAACAGCTTCTTCTCCGCTGCCGCCCATCTCCTCATCCTCGTCCTTAAGTTGGATGCAGCCTTCGCCGGCAGCGCAGCTATGAGCGCTGTTGAGGTGCTCGTCCTTTCTGCCAGTCAGCTTCTTGTTCTTCTGCCTTGTAGGGAGCATAACTTACGTATCCGTCCTCGTAACACTTCTCCGAGTCAAAGACCGTCCTCTTAGTCAGGCTCAACTCGGCAAAGATGAGACACAACGGGCATGCCAAAACATCCTCTGGAGGCACCTTGCCCGAGCACACATGGCATGGGGGAAGGTCATAGAGTTCTTTATTGACCTGCGGACCTTGAGGAGGAGGCTGCTGCCGCTTCTGAGCTTTTAGGATCTTATCCTGCTCATGTGCCGCCTGCGCCCTCTTGAGCTCGTTAAGTGTCCGTTTGTGTCTGTCCATGTTGCCGGACGCCTGTGACCTTGCTGGCCTGTCGGCCTCGATTTGAGCCATTACTTCTTCAATATCTGAACCAGATCGTAGCTTCTCCACATATTTCGTACAGGACGGCGGAACTTCGCCCGTCTTTGGATCGCGAAAGAAAACGTCGATGAGGACGTCGTTCTCCTTCTCCGAGGGAAGATTGTCGAACTTTGAAGCCAAATCCTCGAGTTTCGGCGCGTCGTCAACGCCCCTGTTGACAGCCCTACGGACGTCCTCGACAAGAGTAGCGGTTGGCTTCTCTTCGACCTCCAATGCCGCCTGAAAGTTGGCCCTGCTCATCGCGCCCTCGGCGGTGCGGCCTGCTGCGGTTCTAGGCAGGGTCTCGCGGTACTGTTTTGCCTTCTCCTTGTCGATGCGCCCCTCAATCGCCTTGAGATCTGCTGTGAAGTCCTTCAGTTTGGCGAACAGATTGTCGAGGTCGTTCAAGAATGCGGCGTTGTTGGAGAACCACTCGTCCTTGGAGTCGAGGTATCTGCTTCTCATCGTCTGCACCACTTCCCCATAACAGTCTTTGCAGTGCGCAACGTGGGCCTTTCCATGCTGGTCGGCACATTTCGACTTGATGCTTTCGGCTGATTCGACCGCCTCCTTGTCTCTCCTCCGCTTGTCTTGCAACGCCTTGATCTTGCTCATAGCGACTGCCGTTGCTGGGGCGACAATGGCGATCTGAATGTGTTGATGCTGAGGTGTATGCCCTGACCAAATCTTGAACAACTGTGGATTACGACCACCACAAGTTGATAAGAATGAGTGCGATAATATAAACCGGGGGATGCTCGGGTTTATGGATGAAGTCTGTTTCTTTGAGAAGTTGAATGGGAAGTTGAGAGACCCAAGAGGTCCGTGGTCGAGGTGAAGTGGATCCTGAGAGCAACCAAGGTCTGGTGCACGGTGCTTCCCTGCCATTTCGGTGAATGTCAGCCGAGCTTCAGCCGGCGCATCCATTGCATGCAAAGTCCGGTCCTTTCATCTGTCAATCTGGACTTTACAGAGTCAACACAAACACCACACTTATCAGCACAGGACAACATGGTTAGTTCATTTCTTCCCTGATATCGCAATGTTGCGCTAACGACGCGTTTGATAGGCCGACAAGCTCCGCAACCAGCAAGAACTCGAGCGCCTGCAAGCCAAGTATATTGGCACAGGACACCCCGACACGACGAGTTGGGAATGGAAGACCAACATCTACCGCGACACCTACTCCTCTATTGCCGGCCACCCACCCATGCTCTCCTACATGGCTTTGGCAGAGAACGAGCCCACGCAGCTCCTTAGAGCCAGACTGATTCGGGTGCGTTCACCTTTTCGGGATAGCTCGTCCGAAATACAAAGTACAGTCTTGCTAACGTGTTGCCAGAAAATGATGCAACCAGCTGGCCCGCCACCAGTGCGCGAAGATTAACCATCCACCGTACCATCATGTCTGGGTTTTACAATTGGGAGACGACAGAACGGCGTTGGGGACATGCTCATTGGGATCATAAAGGAGGGCACAGATACCCTTGATTAATCATTGCGAACAAAGGCTATTCATAAACGCGTAAGCTAGGAATGCTGCGTTCCACTGGGTATTCTTTACAACCTCTTCGACAGACGTCCTTACACCACTCGTGCCCATGTCCATCATCGCGACGGCCCCGGCTCTGGAGCCTCCGACATGTCCACGTCACCCTCTCCATCCTCTCCTTGGATGCCCAAACTGGCGCCTATCTTTCTCTCAAGCGATTCGTCTGCCTGCTCCCCGTATACCGTACGCACCAAACCAGCGACGCCATCGATACCCATCTCCTCCTGTCCCCGCGGCCCGACGAGCCAGGTGATATCCTCGCTACCGTCGTTCGCCTGTGACGCCGGATTCTTCTGCACCTTGCGGACAACATAGCCCTGGGCCTGCATCCGCTTAAGAATATCCTCTGTCTTTTCCGCAGCGACATTGGCTTCGGCGTTGACGCGGTTGAGGTAGCGCCGCAGCTTTTGGTCGGACAGCTCGCCGCTGGACAGCATGATTATGGATATGATGAGGGTGTAGAAGCCAATATACGAAGACTCGTTCTCGGCGCTGGGTGCCTTTGTAGGTGTGATAATCGTGGAGGTGCGGTATTTGGCAGGGAGTGTCGTGGAGAGGACGAAGACGCCGGAGGTGGTCTTGGCTTGGGAGCCGGATTTTAATGCTGCAAGTCGTTAGCTTTCGCCAGATCTAGAGACGATTGGAGAGCATTCTGTAGGCATACCCTGGCGCTTCTCTGCCATTGTAAACTTTTCCTTAACCGCCAGCTCTCGCAGCTCCATACCCCAGACTGTCCGGAGCTGCGATTGCGCCAAGTCGAAGACTTTCCTGAATGATCTTCCCTGGTCTCCAAGAACTGGCAGAACTGTCAGTTGCCATCGATGCCGTGCCCAAACGATGGTTTTCCTTACCTCGCTCCTTAATGCCCTCACGGCGGATCGGAGTTCGTGAAAATTCGCACGCAAGCACATAGCGCACCAACTTCTTGGCAAGCTGATCCTCCGGGGTGGCCTCGGCCTCACCGTTCTCCTCGTCCCCATATTCTTCTGCATCTTCGGAATCGTCGTGCGCGCGGCGTTGTCTACGTGCCGGGGCCTCTTCTTCAGACTCGTCTTCGACCTGCTGATTGTCAGCTTTGCCTTCTTTGGCCATCAGTGCGTGCCGCGGGGCATACCTGTCTTCTGCGTCGTTGTGTAGGAGGCATCCTGTCTGCGTGAATAATGTAGCCGAATGAGATTTATTTATATCCGCACAAGCCCACCCAGGAGGTATATATCGTTTCAAGAATGCAGTCGAAGAAGATCCGATTCGTTGCGCAAGGTTTAGCCACGAAATGATGATCTAGACGCGCTGGGACGCGATTTTGGCACTTTACTTCGCGATCCACTTATCTAATCTCTTATCTTATCGGGTGCCCGCTGCAGTCGCAAAATTTGGGAGCTTTGGCTCGTCATGTCCGAACAATCGTCAAAGGCTCGAATCACTTGTCCCTAACCTTCATTGGCGGGCGCCTTTCTTCCAAATGATTTCTCGAGCAGTTCTTGCTCGAAATATATGTCTGCGATGCCAGTTGCGACTCCTCGACCGCCCCAGGGCTCTCAGCTCCCACCGAGTGGCACCTTTACGATCCGAGTTCCTCCAGCGACGGCATTATAGTAGTCCCGATTCTGCATGGGATCGCCTCGAGGCGGACTCGCAAACACAGAAAGAAGAGAAGGATGGAGAGAAACCAGGAAGGAATCGAGAGCAATCCAAGGTCAAAAGTGGTCTCGACGAGCATATTGGACGACGTCAAGACCCCGCACCTGTAGAAGACAACATCGCATCGAGTAGCAAGGACGAGAACGAGCCTCCCGCGGCGAAACTAGATGGGCCTCTGTTATTCAAGAAAACATGGCAGGATAAAGGGGACATCAGAAGAATGAGCGGCCGCGTGGTGAAACTCAAGCATGCTGTGCTTCCTGGCAACGCGCTAGGCAAGGTTGCCAGAGCGGTCATCATGCGCGATTCGAATAGGGCCGTCCGCAAGCTGCCCGTCGAGCACATGGCCGCAGAGGAGCAAGTGAATCTTGCTGCAGACTTGGAGAGACAGGCGCAAGAGCTTACAGAGGAGCAATCGCTGGCCAACGTTGAGGAGCTGCGTCCTAGCGACCCCATCCTCTACAGGCACGAGTTTGATGAGCTGCTACAGAACCTGCTGAAGGGCTTCACAGTCTCTCAGCTGAAGGCTTATCTTCTGGTTGCGAGCAAGACTGCTCTGAAGAGCTCTGAACGCAAGGAACAGCCGATGTACAGCATTATAAGAGGCACCAAATGCGAGCCTTGGGCGCCGTTACGAAAGCTCAAGATCACTGGGTCGCCCAAGGAAAGAATAGGATTGACTCTGTTGACGGAGGCCTGGGGCCTCCAGATCAGAGAGTACGTCGACGGTAAAGGTGTATTCAGTCCCAGAATTGCCACGAGATTCCTGCGTATGCTTTCAAGTAAGTGACGGTTATCTGACACGTGCCTGGCAGATCATCGACTGACCCATCACAGGAGAAAAGAAGCGCCTCGACGCCATCAGAAGGACGTATCTCGATGCCGAAGAGAAGATTCTTATCGGGCAATCAAGCATCAAGGTCATCGCCACAAAGGCGAAGACAGACACCATCATGAAGGAATTAGAACAGGCGGCCAAGGATACGGTTGTTCAAACCATCGACGACGTCTTTTGGGTCCCCAATGATGACGAGACCGTCACGCTTTTGGAGCATCTAGGCCAGCTCACGAGCACCTTGATCACTCACAGGCCCCAAGAAAAGATCGTGGGTTATCATTGCCAACCGTAAAGGCGACTGTACTGACCAGAAGAATCAGATCGAAGTGGCATGGTTCCGCGACGGGCCCGAGCAAAGAGGCCAAGAACGCCGTGCCGACGTCGTTCGACGTCTCCTGCTCACCGCGCTCTGGCCCAAAGAAGAAACTGTACACCTCAACGGTCCGAAAGACACTGCATGCCGAAACATTCCCATGGTAATTGGGCGCGAGAGGCTTTCGTGGGTGGACAAGTTGACCCAGTGGTCTCGCTGGGCGAAACCCGTCGGCCGCAACTCCCGTCCTAAACCCCACATTTCAGTGAAACAGCGCGGCGTCCTACGCAAGCCCATCGAGGCACCGCCGACGGAGTCGGAATTCCGCGAGAGGAGGAGCAAATCATACACCGCAACCACCGCCAGCTTCGGTCACATTCTGCACAAGAACGCCGACGCCGTCAACGCGACCGCTGCCGCGGATCTCAGTCCACACATCTTCTCTCCCACCTCCCCTCCTCCCGCCAGCCTCGCTGCCCTGTCCGAAAGACTCAACTCGTCCAAACCCGTCACCACCTCACTCGTCCTCACCTTCCGTGCCCTCCCTTCAATCCATGAGTCAAAACCTGAATATTCCTTCAGGAACCGAATCTTCACCCGGATCCAAACGCTCGAAAAGCCCAGCGATGCCGTCAAGCCTTCGTCCGGACCTGTTCGTCGTCCGGACCTGCTCGAGCTGCAACTCACGATACCCGACGACCTACCAGAAGGGCCTCTCATGTGGGACTCATGCCCGAAGCGCCTCGTCGTGGTCGCGGATCAAAACCACACCGACGTCTCCATACCGGATCAGCCCGTCGATCTGCGCATCTCCCAGTCCGATCTGAGGGTCATGTCCGCTTCTGCTCTCGACGACTCCCCCTTCCGCGAGTACATCGACACCGCCGAACTCGACCTCCTCGCGGGACGGCTCGGCCCTCCCCCAATGATACGCATCGCGGACACGCCCTTTAATCCGCCAATCAAGAACCCCTCAGACCCGACGGACTACATGTTCACGGGTCTGGAGATGCGCCGCACGCTGGAGGCAGACTACCAGGGGCACAAGCTTCTGTACACGAGTGTCCAGGCCGGCCACCACGGCGGTCGGCGCGCAGAGATGGTTCTCGAGGCGCAGCCTGCTGATCCATCTCTGCCCCCAGAGGAGCAAGACCTCCATGCTGCGAGGTTCCTGAGCCTTGCCAAAGACCTGGCTCAGGGCAAGGTGGTGAAGTGGGTGGGAGAGGTCGATGCTGAGGCAGAGAACCAAAGGAGGTTAGCTGCTGCCGAGCCTGTGGCAGAGCCTGTGGCAGAGCCAGAGGTTTCGGACACCAGCATGTAAGATGAAGTGGATGGTAAAAGTCAAGCTGTAATATGTATTCTATGTATAACATACAAACAAGCCTTATAGAAAACATCAAGAGTTTATGATTCGTCTTTCTCGCAACAATGTGTACCTGATCTTTCGAGGGATTGAGGAGACCCCAACCCAGACAAAGCCAGCCTTGATCACTATTCAGACAGCGCCAATCCCAGCTCAATCTACCAGCAGTGGGCCATACACGGCTCGAACAGGCGTCTCAACAAAGATTCCCCAAGGCGGGCAAGAGTTAGGAGGCAAAATGATGCGCACGTCAAGACAACAGTGCCATGACCGGAGATTCACCGCGTTCGAAATCGTCACAGTCAAACAACATCGACAAAAGCATCACGACATCAGGTCACAGGCGAGGGGGCACAGAAGTTTTAACTTGGGAATCACTTCTAGGACTCTATTTTTGTGCTAACTAAGCACGTATCATGAGAAGTTTTTTGACGTAATCATCCATCCTTCCTCCCGATATTCGTGCTCCGAGACATATCATGTGTCCTCATGCCACGCAAAGGGAATTCGTAAAGCCGTAGAAGTAAGTGAGTGTCCATAGCTGGTGTGCCACGGAAGAACTCAGAACCCAACCCTGGTGAGTCAAGTAACTTATTTCTTGGCAGCCTTGGCAGCGGACTTGGTGACCTGTTGATGATAGTGTTAGATGATGACATGCGATGGAGAAGAATTAGGAGTTGAGAACATACCTTGCCGGAACCACCAGCAGACTTGTCGACGGACTTGATGACACCGACAGCGACGGTCTGACGCATGTCACGGACGGCGAAACGGCCCAGAGGGGGGTAGTCGGTGAAGGGCTCGACGCACATGGGCTTGGAGGGAACCATCTTGACGATGGCGGCGTCACCGGACTTGATGAACTTGGGGTTGTTCTCAACAGACTTGCCGGTACGTCTGTCAATCTTCTCGAGGATCTCAGAGAACTTGCAGGCAATGTGGGCAGTGTGGCAGTCGAGGACGGGGGCGTAGCCAGCACCGACCTGACCGGGGTGGTTGAGGACGATAACCTGGGCGTTGAAGGAAGCAGCGCCGGCAGGGGGGTCGTTCTTGGAGTCACCGGCGACGTTGCCACGGCGAATGTCCTTGACGGAGACGTTCTTCACGTTGAAACCAACGTTGTCACCGGGGACACCCTCAGTAAGCTGCTCGTGGTGCATCTCGACGGACTTGACTTCAGTGGTGACGTTGGCAGGAGCGAAGGTGACGACCATGCCGGGCTTGAGGACACCAGTCTCGATACGGCCGACGGGCACAGTGCCAATACCACCGATCTTGTAGACATCCTGGAGGGGAAGACGGAGGGGCTTGTCGGTGGGACGCTTGGGGGGCTCGATGGAGTCAATGGCCTCGAGGAGGGTCTTGCCGGTGACCTTGCCACCCTTGCCCTCCTTCTCCCAGCCCTTGTACCAAGAAGCGTTGGTGGTGGGGGCAAGCATGTTGTCGCCGTGGAAGCCGGAGATGGGGACGAAGGCAACGGTCTTGGGGTTGTAGCCGACCTTCTTGATGAAGTTGGAGGTCTCCTTGATGATCTCCTGGTAACGGTCCTCAGACCACTTGGTAGTGTCCATCTTGTTGATGGCGACGATGAGTTGCTTGACACCCAGGGTGTAGGCGAGCAGAGCGTGCTCACGGGTCTGGCCATCCTTGGAGATACCAGCCTCGAACTCACCAGTACCGGCAGCGATAATGAGGATAGCGCAGTCGGCCTGGGAAGTACCAGTGATCATGTTCTTGATGAAGTCACGGTGACCGGGAGCGTCTGAGTGATGTGTCAGTGCATGTGCCTTGTGAGAGATTTGCACACTGAACAATTGCGCCCAAACAAGAGGTTTTCGGAGAGCCAATTTTCAGCGCAAGAAAGCCAGACTTACCAATGACGGTGACATAGTATCTGGGAGTCTCGAACTTCCAGAGAGCAATGTCAATGGTGATACCACGCTCACGCTCGGCCTTGAGCTTGTCAAGAACCCCTAGAAACGATCAGTATTCCGGCAGCATTACGGGGGAATAAAAGTGGGTCCAACAGGCATATTTGAAAGACCCCTTGCCACTATCTTTCTGTTAGTAAATGACGATGATGTGATGGAAAGGTGGTACTTGCAGCTCGGCAGCCTCCTTCTCAAACTTCTCGATGGTACGCTTGTCGATACCACCGCACTGGTAGATCAAGTGACCAGTGGTGGTCGACTTGCCAGAGTCGACGTGGCCGATGACGACGACGTTGATGTGAACCTTGTCCTCCTTACCCATTTTGATGGTATTGGATCGAAGAAGTTATGTGTGGTATGTGAAAAAGCTGTTGAGAGAAAGGAAATGTCAGTAGCTGTTGACCCCGCGATGATGTCGCGATTCAAGATACTGTGGAGGGGAACTCACTTTGCAGGTACACTTTCCGTGTGGTATGCTAGACGAAGAGAGAAAGAAAGAAGACGATGAGAAGTTGTGAGGGGTGGAAGAGTTTTTAAAGGATGGGTGGGATGGAGATGGATGGTTGTGGTGGATAGAGGAGGGGAAAAGTTTGTGTCTGAGGTGGACGAGGGTGAGGTGGGCGCTCTAGGAGGGGTTGAAAAGTCTTGCGGCGGGGCAGAGTGGGCCCAGTACCGCTCGCAGATGAATGCCCTAGAATTGTACCACACGCCAGCGATTTTTTTTTATTTATTTTCAGATGAAATTGTGAGTTCTGATTGGCTGTTTGCGACCTTTTTGCGTGAGTTCTCGACCAGGTACCTCTGAGGCGTAGCTGGGTTGTCCCTCTCACGTACCACCCCGCCACTCGACCGACCCCACCAAGGCAACCTCCTTCCTCACCTTGAGAAGGCCATCTACGAAAGAGCGGTATTGAAGCGCGCCTTCCCATGGCAACTTGTGAATAGAGAATCAGGCAGGTCTTTTACTTCGATTTTAGTTTCGATGTATTCACGACCGCTCCTGCCTGACCTTAATATTTAATTATGAGTCGCGCGAGGACCTTCATAGCCCATGATATCACAGACGAGGGGCACCAAGAAAAAAAAAGTTGGAGGGGCAATTTCTCGACCGCTGTTCGCGGGGCAACACCTTGCAAACGGGCAGCTACGGTAGCGTGCTGTCGCAGCTGTTCAGTGGCCTCACCTTCCCTTCTCAGCCCCCACTTCAGGGAGCTCCAGACTTTCCGCCGCAGATCCAAGAGGTGATGTCAATTGACCGGCCTCTCTGGCCAAAAACAAATCCATCACGATGAATTTTCAGGTCGGGAGCTAGTTGCCCGTGTCGTCTTACGGGAAGGAGGGGCGACTAGGGTCGTCCTGCAGTTTGGCCACCTCACCTCACAGTCCTTCCGATCGACCTCGTCCAGCCGTTTGTGGTCCTTGACCTTCTCCCTCCCCCCTTTGCCGTCTCAGACCGCGCGCGCTCCAGACACGCAGCACACACAATTTTTTTTTCCCTCTCGTGCTTTGTCCCATATGCCAGCTGCTACGTTTGAGAGACTTGGATGTACTTGTGCGGCGATAAGGCTCCCATGGCCGCCAATTCTGCCCCTCCACCCCTCCTAATCCCTGTCAGTCAGCAAGGTTGCCGCGCAGCCCAACTTGGAACCCCCAGTTGGCAGTGCGTCCCAGGTCTGAGCCCAACTCTTCTTCGGCATGAGTCACGTAGGGATTTTGGCGCTGCTTTGGCACGTCTGGCACTGCTACGGCTGGCTCTCTGGCGCTGGCACCGCTGCGGTCTACGGCAGAGTGCGACAGACATCATGGACCATCCTCCCAAAACTCCAAGGCTGCTCCGTGAGGCCTGTCCTTGCCTGGGGCCCCTGTGTCTGCTATGCTTCGGCCTAAATACCATGGAAAACTCGAGATCGTCTTCCTAGTGACAGACTGCACGGCCTCGAGATACGCAAATGCTTGTGACGACGTCCTGCAAGACTAGAACCCCCTAGCGCCTCGCCCCCTTATGACCGCACGCCGACCACACCCTGGCTCACACCGAAGACGCATAAGTCCGAAAATGTGGCTGATGGGCGCGGTCGGCGGTGGGTTTGGCGGGCAGCTGGCAATGCGGGGTTCCTCGCAGAAGCGAAAGGGACAGCAGAAAAAAAAAATCTGGTCGATGCTCTTTCACTCGCGAGGAGGGCAGACCGGGGTGTGGCAAGAAGCAAGCAAGCAGAACAGAGATCCAGGCCAGGGTGACGTGCAGCACATTAAGCGCCTGCGCCGCCCGACCAGGGGACATGAATTTTTCCCTTTTAGAGGGGCAGTAGCATTGCATGATGCACGTTGCCACGGCGCCGGACCTCCAGAACTTCCATTTTACCTACTCTGTCCCAATCTCTTGAAACCGAATAACAATTCCATGGGAGGCGAATTCCCGGCGCGGGTTGTGGGATCGCCCAGATTGTTGGCATCTACCAGAAGCTGACCGCTTTCTTCGAGTCCAAGCCGTCGTAGGACAAAGCAACGAGTGAGGGGTAATTCCTTTCTGTGATAAGATAAGAATGTGAGACATCTGCTGCAGCCACGTGATCTTGAATATCAAAGTTTGCGCAGCTTCATTCTTCTGATTCCTTTTGAGCTGGCGTTCGAGACATCATGGAATTTTGTTTACCAGTGTTTACATTGCCCGGATGGGAAGTGACGTCGAAGACGGCCCCACCCGGGACCGTCCCGATCGCACCACGTGATCCAAGACACGGCCCACTGGGCCGGCAAGGCCCAGGACTAGTCCACGGCAACCTCCTCCAAGCTTGGCTCCTGCTGTGACAGGCAATGACCTCCTCGTCGAACCCTTTCCACCGGAGAATGTAGAATTTCTGGAGAGGTTGCTCACAATTTTGTTCCATTGAAGAGAGACAGCCTATTTACCTGTTTACTCCTTCAATACTCATATCACGGACGACGACGACGAAGACGACGACGAAGAAGATGGTGACAACGACGATAGTAGAGCAGAGTAAGGCGTATAACCACAGGAGAGGTGCCTTTGGTTCCTTGAATCCTAATATATACGACCCGGCCCCACCGTCTGTGCGTTTCGATGAACGGTACAGTGACATACCCTCATAGCGTGATGTAGACGATAGTGGCCCCTCCTCACTTCGGCTCTTTGGGACCTTGCTCGGGGTTTCTCTCTGCAACAAGACGTTTGACGTGTTCATGCATCTCGGCGTGAAGCTCCTACTTACAAGTCAGCTTTGTTTCTCGATGGGTCAGGTTCAGGGGTGATGGCAAGAGGTCCAGCTTGACTTACAGTCAGTTTCTTGCTCTTCTCCTCGGCGGTAAGCTCGGGCGGCTTCGACTCTCTGGTCAAAGTTAAAATGGAGAATCTCACAGTTCTGCGAGCATCACTTACGTGACGACGGAGTCTTTGGCCTTTTCCCGGGCCATCTCCCTTCTTGCCCGGGGGTCTATCCAAGCTTGTTTGGACTGAGCCGCTGCAACACTCTTCGTCAGACAACCTCTCAACGACTAGCACGTAGAACATAACGAACCCCTTTCAGCCACTATGATATTGGTTAGAAAACCGGTCACCTAATCTTTGGGCAAGGGACGAACTGACTCTTCGCTTTCTGCTGCTCAGGGGTCAGTTCACGCCATGACTGTGTCATCGTCGTCATGACTGCGTTCCCGTCAGCAGCTAATCTCATCCAGCACGAACGGCGAGAAGAGATTTCCCATGCAAATGACTTACTCTTGTCCCAGTCGACTTCGTTAGAGGCAGTCCATTCTGAGTGCTGGTCTTTCTCAGGAGCCATGGTTATCGTTATTGGTGATGTTGCTGGAAGAGGAGAATCGAAGAGCAAATTCAACCGCGATAGGTTTGGGTTTGAATGCTTCTTGGTGGTCTGATTTTTGATTTGTTCCCTGCGTCTAGGAATTCACCTAGAGCCTGCCTAATATATCCTACCAGACCTTCGACGCCGGCCGTCCCTCCTCACTTGCATTCACTGCTTGCCCTCTTTCTAACATTCACCGCTTAGCCTCCTTGGTTTTCCTTCTTTGCTTTCCTTCTTTGCTTTCCTCCCTGTTTCTACTCATTATTTCTCCCTAGGAAGGTTACGCACGTCCTACTGAAGCTAAGCTATCTCACCATAATAACCTCATGAGCTTGGACTCCATTTAGCTCCCCTATCCCCCCTGCTTTATTTTAATGCCCCCCCCGCGCGTCAGGAGGGATGTGGCACAAACCCGGGTTGCTTTGGTGTGTATGGCCAAAAAAAAAAAAAAAAAAAAAGGCACCAGCCTCCATTGAGACTTTGCAATTCATCATGTCCGGAAATCAAGCGAATGCGCGTCTTGTGCGTCTGATGTTACTTGGCCTATTCCGGGTTACTCCACCTCTTGGTTCCGCAGCGACAAGACAATTGCTCCCTGGCTTCGTGTCATACTGAATTATTATCATTCTTTATTCATGATTGCTGTCTAAATGCCCAGTCTAGCACCATGCATAGTACTCATTATCCTCCCACACAGCCTCCCCCTCGCCCTTCCACCGCAAGCTAGGGATACTCCCGTCCAACCTCTCATCGAATACAACCCTCACAGCGCCATCAGTGCGATCACTCACCTTCTTCGCCGACGCCGCGACACCGTCGTCCGGGTTCCATACCAGCACCTTGGCCAGCCCCCAGTTCGAGGCTTCCAGCACCGCGGCATGCAGCAGCGCAGTCACATCAGCCTGAGGGTCACCCGCAACGCGTAGCACCTTGAGCTTCTTCTCGCGGAAGTCGTGGTCCCAGTAGACCCAGGCCTTGCCATCCGCCGTGACGGCCCCGCGGTTGACCACCTCCCGCTTGGCGAGCTCCTTCGCCATGAAGCCGTCCCTGGTGAAGTGCCAGGTGATCTGCGCCGCCGACGGCGCAAACGCGATGTGAGGCTTGCCGTCCGCGGGCAGATTCTCAAACTTCTTCCTGAGCAGGGCGACGTCCTTGTCGCAGAAGGCGGGGACCTCGTCCGCGGCGAGATATCGCACGCCCTCTGGCGGCGTGGGCTGCAACGCCGACGCATCATCTGGGATCAACGACACCTGGAGTGAGGGATAGACCGTCCAGCCCAACTGCGCGTAGTACACCGTTCCGATGTCGCTGTAGAGCACGCTCGCCTTGGAGTCGGTATCCATAGCTTCCTTGAGCTTGTTCAGGAGAAGCGTAGCCATGCCGTGGCCTCGGTGAGACGGGTTCGTGTACACGGAAGCGATAGCGTAGGCCTTCTCCTCGCGGAAGGCTCGGGAGGCGTCGCGGACGAAGAGAGTCTTGGCGGTTGCTTCGCAGGAGGAGATGATGTGCTGCGGGTCGGCGGGGTCGAAGAGGACATAGTAGGTGCAGTTTTCCGAGAGCTTCGTCTTGGAGAGCGCGGTCTCACGGGTGATGTACGCCTCGAGGGACATGGGCGGGGCCCATGAGACGCCATTGAGGCGCCATGCGGCGTCACGCTGCCCCGGGGTCGCGGGACCGAACTGGACGTTCTTCTCGGAGCTGGCCTGGGTCGTGACGAGGTCGGCCATGTTGAGAATGCTTGAGGCTGTAGATGAGGGTCGGTCGTGAGACGGTTTGGTGAGAGGTTTATGGCCGTGGGGTAAAGGTGAGGTTGCAACTGCGCTTCGATGGCTGCGTTTCAGCTAGGACAACCGACTCTCAGACCTGATGAGAATTCCTGAAGATGCGAACTCAGAGTCGCAAAAACCAAACCGCTTTCAATGTAGACAATGCGTATGTAGTAAGTTGAGGTGAAGTCAACCTGGCAGCAGTTCAAGGATGGCAGATCGCGGGCTCTCTAGCGGGCTTTGTAAGAGCCAGGGACCTCCCACGGCGGGGTTAGGGGGCGTGTACCCCACTGTGGCAGCAGCTCGGGAGCTGGGGTATCCTAGAACCACACCTACCCTGCAGTCGAGCTGCGATCCCACACTTCACCACCGCCAATACGACTGCGCGAAGTCGGGAGACCTGTCCCACGAGGTGCAGCAAACCAGAGGAGATGAGAAAAAAAAAAAGGACGCATGTCCCCCCGTTGATTGCATAGCTGTGGCTTGTTGCAGCCTCATTTTGGGTGTGCTTTGGGCCATACAGAACTGAGAGTATGACCGGGGTGATGCTCAAAAGGGACGGAACCAGCTTCACGTTGGCCAAGCTCATTACTAGTCACACATAGCCGATTGCTTTCTAAGGTCTGTCCTCGACACTCTTATCACCAATATCTTCAGGCCATCAGGTGTTTCTTTCCTCCTGTGTCAAGTCTTGCGAAGACCCTTCGAGAAACTTTCTTTGCAGCATGATTATAACCTCATCACTTGATTACATCCGGTATTTCCCCTCATCTCAGGATCCGCCTGAAGCAAAAGCCTCGACAAGATGCTGAAACCCAATTTCGATCGCCTTCGTAATCCCGTCCACTACCAGATTCTTATCCTCTGAGAAGGTGTCCTTCCACCGACCGCTCTTCGCAAAATACGTCTTGGCGAGATACACAAACAGGGTCTTGGCCTCACCCTCTCTCTCGGGACCCTCCATCCGATAATCTTCCAGGACTGCGGACAGTAATTCCTCGATCTGGCTGCAAAACATGACCTGGGTACCAGGCCTAATAGCGTTTTGCAGTTCATCCCATATCGACATCCTTTGACTTTCTGTAAGCGGCCGCGGCTCAAGCTCCGTCTCATCATCGAACAGGAGCAAATCCAGCTTCTCCTTCAAGCCCGCCTTGATGTCTGCCGGCAGATGAATTTCGACAATGTCGATATGTCTTTGGATTTGCTCCCGCAGAGCGTCCATAGACCACTTGTTCCCCGTCCACACTGATACAGCAGCATTCCAGTGCTTTGCGTCAGTGTTAGTAAATAGTTTCTTCGCCCTCCTCTCCTGCCATTCTTGAGAGTCATCTTGCTCGTTGCTCATGACGTCCTTTTCTCTCGCCGTGTCGGCAACTTTCTTGACCGCAATTTGGATGTGCTCCACCACCTGATTAAAGGCAATACCAATCACGGCATAACGGACTTCTCTCCAAACAGTCTCCCAAAGCAGACTTTGGATGGTTTCAGACACCTTTTTGCCTTCGTTGAGCTCTAAAACCAGGACGTGATGCATGGCATCAGTCGTCGTGAGAGACGGATGTACATCATACTTGTCGTCAAGATTGATGACATCCTCTGTCTTTGCAAAGTCGTCGCTGAACGGATGGATCAGCGTGACGTTGATGGCCGGCCTGTCCCAAGTCTTGGTCATCGCAACAAACTTCTTCACGATGGCAGCTTCGTGTTTGCCGACCGATCCAATGGTGATATACACCATGCACCCACCGAGGGTTGTCACTAAGTGTGTGAAGAACTTCCAGAGGGCACGTGGGGAGTTGTTGGCTTCTTTAAACTGGTCCAAGTCCAGGCCCGCCTGGGCCATCACCTCCGTTTTCTGGAAGAGTATCTGGTGAACCAGGGAGGCTATAGCTGACTGCGCGGTCATGCCGCGGGTCCATATGAGATATGCGGAGGGGACATGTGAGGCGAACGTGCGCTGCTGCTTCTTCCAAATCAGGGCATGCTGGGGATCCGGGGCATCGCACTCAGCCTGGATGATCTTGGTCTCGTGGGAGTAGCCCGATGGGACATATTTCTGCTCCAGCTTGAACCACTCTATCCACGCTTTTGAAGTTGTCGTCTTGTATGTGGACTCTAACTCCTGGTGGTATCCGGCCTCAAGTTCGAATCCCCGAAAAAGGTTCTTCCTGATTGCTTCGAAAATCACGGCGTTCGGATCCTCGGCCATGGCTTCCTGTTGTTAGCCTACGTCTTTGAATGAGAAAATTTGAGTAGCAAACCTTTAAAGCCTTGGTACATCTGATATCGTTGCATCGGAAGATCCCTTCGGTACTGAGCCATCGAGTGACTTGACCACACTTGCATATGTCTGACATGCATGCAAAGATCCGCGTCGTCTTTGATCTCTTGCTGCACCTTTCTCATCTTCGTCAAAAGATCGCCATACCGCACCTCAAAAGGCTGCAGAAGGTCGACCATCGCTCTCCCTATTTATATGTTAGCCGTTGTCTCGAATTCATTGTTCTTTCTACTTACTGAAGGGGCTCTTTTTGAAATCGGTGATGACCTTCTCCAGGAACTCTGCGACTGCTTCGTAGAGCTCGACAGTAAACTCTGTTATCCGTGGGGTCGCGTAGAGCATCGCATATCCCCTGATCCGTTCTAAACTTCGACCAATGTCGATAATGACCTCGAAAACCTTGGAAAGAGTATCGGAACTGGTTTTGGACATCTGCGGCATGTTAGCAACTATCTCTGAATACATGATACGGCCCCCTTACGAGCAAGACGAGCTTTATGCCGCCCCATATCAAGGGCAAGCCCGAGAAGTCGGCCTGGGAAAGGATGTCAAAGACACCTTGGTAGTGATCCAGCGATTTGACGAATCTGGACATTTTCTTCTTGTCCAGAGTACCCTCCTTTGCTTGTTGAAGCTGCTTGGCAACCATAGACAACTCTTGTTTCCCATCTTGGCTTGTGGCTGCGATACTGCCTTCGTCCTTGAGGAGCTTCTGGAGTGACAGGACAGCCGCCGTGTATGATGCTTCGGCCTTTCTAGGACAATCGTCAGTAGTCCGTTGTACGTGTTGAACTTTGCGCTTCGTCTACGGAGGCTGGTTTTCCTGACAAAAGCTCTGGAAAAACCTGTTGCTGCCTCTGCAATATGTATACCAACACATTTTGGAGCGTCTATGTAAATAGAACTACGCTCAGGGTCACTCACTCGTACTTCGCCCCACTAGCTCGGACATCACCGTCCTTGGCTGTGTCGGAAAAGCGTCGAATCACTTCATCATGAGGATTCCAGATCGTACTTGGGCTAGCAACCGTCGTGGGGCTCCCATCGACGCGGTCCCAAGAAGGCGTACGAAACACGACAGCCGTGTTCAAAGAGGGCCTCTTGTGCATGGCGCCGCTGCATGCCGGCGAGGCTTGGCGCAAAAGTTTGGTGTATCGGAAGCGGAAACTAAGAGAACAAGCAGTCTTTGACGATGAGCAAAAGACTCTAAATTGTATCTTGATCAAGAAAATCGCATCTTGAAGGACTCCAAGTTACAGGTTTCCAAACAGGCTACGACGGGAAGTTCGGCGATGATGGCACCTTGTTCATGAGCCTCGGGAGGCACTAGCTAAAGAAGCGCAATCCCAACGAGAGGGAGCGGTTCTCAAAGACCCTGAACAGGCCAGACTGCAGACCCGACCTTCCCATGATTCTTTCGCAGGGCAGGGAAACCGTAAGGAGGGGTGCGTGAGACAGGGGAGAAGGGTGAGTGTAGCGAATATTGCTTATTCCCCTCGAATCTACCAATCAGCGACGCAGTAAGGTCCCGTGATACACATGAAAGCCTCAGCTCGTGGCACGAAAAGGAAACAAGCTCTTTCCTGCTTGGGGTTGATCCTGGTCGTCCTACGAATTTCGGCCACCAACTCGGCGGTCTAGATCTCGGGAGCAGAATGGTACAATGCCACTGGAGAGGCGGCTGAATTTTGATAAAACTTGAGACAGGCACCCTCGACCCTGTATCCTCGACATCATCCAAAGAGCCTACCATTATTGACTCTCATGATATTTTCGTGCTGTATCATTCTCAGACAGACAGTCCGATGGGAGGAATGCAATGCGGAACGCCACTATCACCATGGATGCCGTCGTTACCGAGCAGGGGTGCCTCAGCTCGCGGACAGATCACTTGCTTGTCATTGGAGGCTGCAAGGCATTTATTGATGCATGTGAGGTCTAGCGCCGTTCCTCTCTGCGGTCAGGACCGGGTCAAGTCCGTGATGCGGGAGCACAAGCGCTATTCACGGCTTCAACTAGCACACATCTCAATCTGAACGTCGCTTTGAGAATGGCATTCCTTTGCCATCGGTGCCATGTTGTCGTCGCACTCGGGATGAACACACCAATGCCCGAGCTGCCGACAGGGAACGGGAGCTACGCGAATGACAGGACCGGAGACCGAGCGAACGTAACGGGGCCGATGTGGACCACCCTTTAGCAACTTTCCCAAACGGGTCAGCCCGGAAAGCGGGGCAACTTTATTGGAACCAATGACACTCGAGGACCCTGCGCCAACGCGGCGGAATGGAGCATCCTAATCACCGCGAACCATCCAGGTCCATTTACAGGGGCACCTTCTGTTGTAAGAGAAACACAATCCAACTCGAAAAAAAAGATCTCCGGTTCTGCACACGTCTCATGACGGTCTCG
This sequence comes from Colletotrichum sp. SAR11_59, assembly GCA_025328345.1. NCBI lineage: Eukaryota > Fungi > Ascomycota > Sordariomycetes > Glomerellales > Glomerellaceae > Colletotrichum > Colletotrichum sp. SAR11_59. Next base: position 30,735 of record JAKMXC010000413.1, read on the forward strand.
TTCATGATCTAGGAAAGCCGAACGAAAGCCCCCTTTTCCAACCGGCATCCGCAGCCACCCCGACTGCGTCCCGCCACTCGACACCGATGCGAGGCCTCAACGCAAGGTCCCGCGGGGACCGCGACACAGCGAGCCTCCTCGCCCCTGGGAACTACGACGACGACGCCTCATCCCTGCACAGCAACCGGAGCGATCAGGAGAGCGACAGCGACGATGACCAGCTGCAGCAGCGCGCCCGCAACAGCCGCGAGCTGCGCGCCGCCGACAGCATCGTGTTCATGGAGGAGGACGAGGTCGACAAGCTCGTCACCGATACGCGCAAGAAGAAGCAGGACCTGCATCGCCGAGGGTCGGGGCTCGCTGTTCCGAACCCGCTGAGGATGTTCGGACGTGCCGACGCCGACGGCGTCCGGCCGGGATCCAGCAACGGGTCCTCGGAGGACTTGTTGAGCGAGAAAGACAAGAGGCAGCAGAGGCGGACGAGGCGGGAGCAGAAGAAGCAGAGGTTGATGGAAAAGGCATCGTACGGCGAGGACGGCGAGTTGATGTACGAGATGGAAGAGGGGGCTATGAAGGAGGGCAGCTCCACCGGCGAGAGCAGTGAACGAGACGACAGCGATGAGATCGACCGGCAACGATTGAAGATGAACGAGAAGACAAAGACCGAGAAGAGGAGGAGCTGGCGCAGGTCGCTGTTCATCTACGGCATGATCTCGGTCGGCTTCGCGATACTGGTGTTGGTGGCGTGGAAGCTGTCGATGAACAGGAACTCAGCGCGGAAGGCCGAGTTCGTCAGCAACGGAACCGCGCTCTTTGCGCCGACAACGATTATCATCAGTCTGGACGGCTTCCGCGCCGACTTCCTGCAGCGCGGGCTCACTCCGAGATTGAACGCCTTCGTCAAGGAGGGTGTCTCGCCAAAATACATGAACCCGTCGTTCCCCTCCGTCACATTCCCGAACCACTACACCCTTGCCACCGGCCTCTACCCCGAAAGCCACGGAGTTGTCGGCAACACCTTCTGGGATTCCGAGATGCTCGCCGAATTCTACTATACCGATCCGGCGCGAAGCCTCGATGCCAAGTGGTGGGACGGCGAGCCGTTCTGGGTCACTGCCGAGAACCAGGGTATCCGCTCTGCCGTTCACATGTGGCCTGGCAGTGAGGCGCACATCCTCGGCGTTGAGCCTACTTTCATGGACAAGTTTAACGGCAACGAGCCCCTCGAGAACAAGGTCAGTAGGATCCTGGAGTTCCTTGACAAGCCCGGTATGGAGGATGAGACGGCCAAGGTGGAGGACATGCGGCCGCAGCTCATTGCGGCCTATGTCCCCAATGTCGATGCGGATGGCCACAGATACGGTCCCAACAGCACGGAGATCCGATCCACCATTCAGGATGCCGATACCATGATGGATCAGCTATTTCAGGGGCTTGAGCAGCGCAACCTCACCGGCATCGTCAACGTCATTGTCGTTTCCGATCATGGCATGGCCACCACCGACACCACCCGCCTCATGCAGCTCGAGGATCTTGTCGATACCTCCAAGATCGCGCACACCGATGGCTGGCCTTTGTATGGTCTCAGGCCGAAGAACCCCGACGACCTCCAGGGACTGTACGATGGCCTGGCTGAGAAGGCCAAGACCAATCCCAACTTTGACGTCTACCTCCGCGACGTCAACATGCCCGAGCGCTATCACTTCTCCAACAACAAGCGCATTGCGCCGCTGTGGATCGTCCCCAAGACCGGCTGGGCAATCGTGACCAAGGAGGAGATGGACGTCGCCAAGGCTTTGAAGGACGGCTCGGTCTACAACCCTCGCGGACTGCACGGATATGACCACGAACACCCGCTGATGCGCGCCATTTTCATCGCTCGCGGCCCTGCGTTCCCTCATCCGCCCAACAGCCAGATCGACAACTTCCGTAAGCTAACCCCTTATCCAGTCTTTAGAACGTGAACTGACAGAGATAGAAAACATCAACGTCTACAACATCCTTTGCGACTCCGTTGGTCTCATCCCGAAGCCCAACAATGGAACCTTGCGCCTACCGCTGTCACCGTTGGGCACCCACAAGTCCGAGGACACTCCTGCGGAGCCACAAGACCCCGTCCCCGCATACACCACCTCGCAGGCGCCCGCCTCTGTTGCCACACCAATGAGCGTATCACAGGCGGCTAAGTCATCCACGCCAGCAGCCGAGTCGGTCAAGACCATCCAGATTGACCCTCCTCAGCCGTCACCGACGGACGCCGCGGAGGAGAGCAACGGTGCAGACGAGGACGCCGTTGAAAAGGGTAAAGAAGCCATGAAGGGATTCTGGGACTGGCTTACAGACAAGTTTGATAAAGTCTGGGACAAGATTACAGGAAACAAGGGTGATGAGGGTTCGGAGAACTCAGAATGATGTGCTGCTTGTAATATTATAGACGGTCGAGACTCATGATCTGGCGTTGGTGGACTGGGCGGCTCCTTTGTTTATACTGGCTGATACTCCAATTGCATTTTCTATCTCGCTGGCCATTATTCTATACCATTTTAGTCTGTCTTCTTTGGAAATCGGCTCCCGCTTGTCTTGACACCCTCGCTGGCCTGACTCGGATCGTATGGTGTTGTCTACGTGCCAATGGCAGTATGCTCATGATATTGCCCCCTCTGTTCACACTCAGATCAGGTTTTGCCAAACGACAGTTGATCTTGATCCCCGAACCTGTCATGCGTTATTCAACGAAGCGTCGGCCTCCGCAAATTAAGAGCTACCACCACCACACATTCTGGACCCTGACGCCGTAGTCGACATAATCGGAATGGCACTAAAACCCCGGCAGCATGTATGCGCCAGCGTCCTTCCGAACGAAAAATGTTACAGGAGGCCCGTCAGGATAAAAGTCTGCAAAAACCTCTGCCGGTCCATATTGAGTATCTGCACTATGGTTCAACTTGAACATGTAGAGTCTGAGACCTTTGTCCTTGGCACGCATCCGACTATAATCCCTTATGCCGGGGTGGAAGCTGCGTCGGAAGCGGACACCGATCTCGAGAGCATCAGCCGGGACATAAACCACGGGCTGCGCAATGACGTCGTTTAGGTCGATGCTGAACCGGCGCTGGATGACCGGGTGGATGGGTATCAGGTCGTTGGGGTTGCGGCCTGCCAACCGGCTGAAATAGACACAAGCTCTTGTGAACTTGGGAAGGGAGAAGCCGTTTGGGAAATCGACTTGACGCTTGAGGCTGACAGCAAAGGGCTGTTCGATTCGAGGATCCTGGGCAATACGGTGGTCCATTTTTGTCAAACTGAGGATGGTACTAATTGATTATGATTCAAGCGAATGTTGGATGTCGTATTTCTTGTTGATGTGACAGGCAAGTTCTTGGACAAGGTCTTCAGAGACGCGAAGGCAGGCCAGACTTCCTTTCTAAATATTCACAACACAGGGAAGGTAACCTACCAAAGGTGTTACCACCATATTCGTCTGCTGCGCGTGGCGCCTGACCTACTTATCTAAACGTAAAATGGAAGGCGTGAACAGGCGGAAAGTGCCTCTGGGGCACATCGACATCAAGTAAGGGGGTTTAAGTGATCTTTCTGATATCTATCCCAGCAATTGAACCAGAATCCGACAAATGCCACGCTTCTTACCAAACCTCCACGAGCCTATACACACGATCATGGCCTTTTTGACATGGTTTTCTCATCTCCATCCGCGGTACATCCCATCTTCTTCCGTATCGCCATCGTAATCAATGTCCTCCTTGTCGTACACATGTTCCGGAGTCACAGGGTTGACTTCCTTTCGATACTCTGGTATGCAAGCTCCGTTGAGCAGTAGTCTAGCAGTTAGCTTCTCGCTGTCGGACAACTGTCGATGTCCTCCAAGCACTCTGGCATATCCGAGGGATTTGAAGTCATCGAAATGCTGGTCGAGGTACCGTTCTGGGGTGAAGGTGCACACGCGTCCGACAGACACGCAGAAGTCGCAGCCCATACTGTCTTGCGGCTGTTGGGAAGGTTGACCTGCTGCGGAGAGCAATCCAAGCAGGTTAGTGGGCAATGCATGGCGGCAGGGTTCGACATGGCCTGGGCATATTAGTCAAGATGGTCCTGGAGGGCATGTCTGATTTACTTACCATGTGGCAGGCATCGCATGTCTCCCTACCGCTAGGTAGCAGTTTCCGAGACCAAGCGCCAATTGACATCTCCGGATGTTCTCTTGCGTACAGCTCGTACATCATTCTCATGTTGTTCTCCACATGGATACGCTTGGGCGGCTCTTGGATCTCTCTGGGACCGGACTGGGAGATGACCATCTGCTGGGACGCGAAGCATGGCGTGATTTCTTCGACGATAGCATCGTAGGATTGAATGGCCCAGTGCCGGAACCAACTTCGATTGGCCCACTTAACGTTCGTCAAGGCCGCGATCCAAGCCATTACGCGAGACCACGCTCCAGCGAGGAAGGTGGTATGCTCGGAACCGAGACCGTACTTCGTGTACGGGAAGGTGTGGTCGTGAGAGTGTTGGTATTGTCCGATAACTTTGCCATCCTTGATGTGATCGATCCTGAGCGCCAAGCGACGGGCTTGCTTCCAGTTATCCCAGGGTCCGATCTCAGGGACGTTGGCATACGGCGTCGGGTGTGAGTCGCTAGGGCTGCGGGTTATCTCAAAAGTTGGAATAACGTAATCGACATCGTAAAAGTCGCCGAGGGGAAGGATGCACCGAAACTCGTCTTGCCAACCGGAAGGAAACATACGTGCTCCGAGGAAGCAGTACTTGAATCCGCGCTCAAGGTTTCGGTAGACCTTCCGCGGTTGCCCGGTGAAGGTGAACATGTCGACCGTTCCTGTTTGGCTGCTTGAGGTCGTAGTTTTGACCCAGAGATTGGACTGACCGAAATTGTATTTGATGAGAATATCGTACATGAGGGTGCCCATGTTGTCGTCCCACTCGACGGGGACGTCGGGATGCATTTTGTCGAAGTGGTTGTGAGAGGTTATGGGCCGTAGGAAGAGCTCTCCCAAGATGGGAGGAGTAGTAGGGCCTCGTGACGGTGGGAGTCTCGCTGAATGGCGGCGGGGTATTGCGGGAGACGAAGTACGAACGAAAATGATATTGGGGGGAAACCGATGGTGGTCTTCTCTTGGGATGAAGAGGAGAGGAGGGCGGGTTTTCCCGTTTTCAATCTCGACGATGGGTGAAGGTAGACCTGCTAAAAGCAGCAACGGGAAAAATAGAACGTAAGGTTTCTGGCCGACTTTTTACTCGCGAAGATATGGTGTAATCGGGAGAATAAGAATCACCTGCCAAATGCTTTGTGGTCGTCTCACTTTGCAAAGCATCGCTTCGATGGACACAACAGAGGGATGTGAAATTCCATGCGTCCACAACAAGAGCGTTGACCAAGACATGAAATTGATCGGTAAATAATGAAAGAGCTATCTTTCAAGTTGTGAGCCGCTGTTTTAGCAGCCTAGATGGCAAAGCAAATCAGCAACTGCATTCTCATGCAGGATCTGTATTTCACTCTTGGAGGCTAAGGGTTACAAGAGAAAGCAATGGCAGCGCCTACCATGACATCGATACACGTTGCTACCTTCCCTTCGCATGGCCGGATTGTGCAGCGTTTGAGACCTCAAGTGGTGTCTTTGAACAATGCGGTCAGAGTTAAGCCTCTGAGTAGGACATTACGAAAGCCAGAAAAGTACAGGATTGGGGCCCAAAGCAGCACTTATTCAAGTCACTTGAAGAATCAACGGGAAGCCTAGTTTGTTCAAACAATGACACTAAGCCATATGTTGCTATTTTGAAAAGAAGAGCCTCCATGAGACAACGTATTGGTCGATCTGACACCACCGCAACATCAGAATCAGATTCTTTACTTGCTTGCGGAGTCCATATCGTCTCACAACATGAGTACAGGGCTTCAGAACCCTGCCAAAGATGAGTATGAGAGCGTATAACCAGGCTTCTGTAGACAGTCAAGATACCAGACGTTAATTCTGACTTGACGGCTTTGTCAGGACAGAAGGGCGGTTTAGCCAATGCTTCGGGATTTACCTTTTGAATCTACAGGAAGAGCGGCCGTATTACATCCTTTCGGTATTACATCCCTGTAGACTGTCGGAACGAGTATCCATTACCATGAATGATACTACTGTCAAAAGATACGGACGACTTCCAGTTACAGTAGTTCACTTGTCTCCGAGCGGTACCACCTTTCGGAGAAACTGTTTCATAGTAATGCAAAAACTGGAAGCGGAAGAAATCTTGCAATTGATAGGGGGTATCTGCGCCGCTGAAATGGTGATTTCCAAGCCTGTATGCACAAGAAAGGACGACTTCTTTCCAGAGAGTCTCCCTCACCTCTTGGTAGCCTCTTACTTCGCCTATCCTTGGGCGCCCTTGAATCCACTTGAGACCCATTAGAAGCACTTCGACGAGTGCCGTGGCCGGATGTGAGAATGACGTGGTAGGCCGAACAAATCCGGGGTGAAAATGAATATAGAACCAAGCCGAGACTTTTGACCGCCGTGAGACCCGAGGCAGTGTGTATTGGAAGGGGTACTGTTGATCCTTTTACTGAGTGGGCTATAAACTTCCTCGGCATACATCGTATGGGGAAAAGGTTCGGTGAACGGTGAAGCGGCCGAACTTGCTGTTGGCAGTTCCGGATCAATCACTTCCCTCTTGGCGTTTGATATGTCAGTCACCCTCTTCAGGCATCATCGTCTTCGACCTCCTCCATCATGACCTTCCTGGGTCCAGACGGCTCTGTCTCCTCTGTAGCGGTAGTCGTTTTCAAGTAGCCCTCTCGCTCCAGTCTGTCTGCCTCCTCGGGCTCCATCAAGCCGCCCTGTCCCTTGCCCTTGTCCAGTTTCATCCGAACCGCAGTTGGTACAAATGCAGCCACTGCCTCCTTTTGCAAGTTGCGCACCATAGGTTTGGCCTCATACACGGTCTTGGCTTCTGGTGCCGGGGTTGACGTTTTCTTTTCCTTCTCGTCTGGTTTTTCGTTCTCGTTTCTCTCGGCCTGTTCGGCTTGCCTACGAGCGCGTCTCTTCGCGTACCACTTGTCCAGCACTTCCTTCGGTATCGGAGGTGGCGTGTCGCGAGGCATCGGGATGCGCTTCACTTCATCGGGTACGTCTTCATCGCTCGTCAACTCATCGTCATTTCGTCTGCGCTTTCCTAGCACGCCTCCTGAGGAATCGCCATCGCGGTGGTAGCCTCGGCCGAATGATGGAGCCTTGTCGCCGAGTGCCTCACGCGCCTTCTTCACGGCTCGTAGCTCCTTCTCGAGTCCATCCAAAACCTGCTCTTCATGTCGTGAGAGTTTGCCACCTCCTGTTGTAATTGCTTTCAAGTCATCAATCTGCTTTTGGATTCGTTCGGGATTGCGGCGCGCGAGCTTTTCGTTTCGTTGTGATTGTATTGAAGCCTTTCCTGGATGCAAAAGTCAGTGACCGTCTGGAGAAGATTGTACGCGCACGAAATTGATCCTCACGTACCCTTCTTGATCGCCTTGGCCTTGTCAGCTTTGCGCTGGGCTTGCACCGGGTTGTAATTGCGTTCCTTGGGCATGGTTGTGGTTCTGTCGTGTGAAACAAGGTTGATGATGTGCAGTAAACGGGCGTCGAAAGCTTCCGTCTTCGCCAAGACCGATAAGGAGCTACGGAACCTTATCGCCTATCTTATCGCGCCTAATGAGGCGTCCAATCAACAGGGACCCGATAGTTGCCCCTGCAACATTGTTGACTTAGGACCCCGCAACGCCCAATAACACTATTGCTTTGTTCCCGCTGCCCCCCTAAAACATTCTGGTGTCCACCCAGCGATCGACTGTGCAGTGGTCACTCTCTCTTGGGCAGATCTTGGGCCGACTCCATCCATCACCCTGGACTCCGACCCAACATCAACCCCACGGCGGAGAAGATAACAACACACTCCTCGCTTGCCAGCATCCTCTATCGCGAGTCGGAGTCCTGAACTTTATCTGTACCTTGCAGCGGTATCGACCATCCCTCCCATCTTCTCTTAACCGACCCCTCCTTACGGGTTGATCACTATTATTTACTCCCTTTAACCGCCCTCCCCCAATCGCATTTACGAGCATCGTCAACGCCGCCACAATGTCGGGCTTCATGTCCAATTTTCTCCCTGGAGGAGCAAAGGATGCTTCTACCAGGCCCGAGACGCCCACCAGAAACAGCTTCATCAACCCCGCCAGCACGCCTCAAGGGAGCCCAAGCAAACGGACTGTCCCTCCTGGCGCCAACGAGCTTCCCGATGCATTTGACAGCGCACTCAAGCTGAACACCCCCGTCCTCGAAAGACCCAGGCTTGAGCGCCCGCTGAGCGTCATCAATACCCCGCAGTCACCAGGAAAGGGCAACTTGAGTGAGGCGAGCCCCAATGTCGAAGATAGCGTGCTGCACAAGGGCGTCGCATCTACGGGCAGCCCTTTGAAGAAGTCAAACGGCCAGGAGAACACTCCTCCCATCACGCGCCTGGGAGGCACCGATTCACCGTACCAGCAAAGTCACGCTGCCATCTCTAGGCACGAGCTATATCAAACCAAGGAGAAGCCATTGACGCCCAGAAACAAGTTCAACACCCAAAAACCGCTTACTCCTGAGGAGCTCGAGATCCTGCAACGCCCAAACGTTCGCAGATTGGTCAATGTCACCCAGCTCTGTATGTCCTCTCCCACAGGTTCTAGTGATGCTTGCTAACCCACGATAGATTTCCTCGACTACTACTTCGACCTGTTGACCTACGTTGGCTCCAGACAGAACCGATTGGTGGCATTCAACTCCGAGATTCCTCCCCCGCCCGAAACCGATGAGGCAGCATACAAGCAGATGTGGTCCAAGTACGCGGGCCGAGAGCGCGCCAATCTGCGAAAGAGGCGTGTCAGGCTTCGCCAGGGTGATTTCCAGATCCTTACCCAGGTCGGCCAGGGTGGCTACGGCCAGGTGTTCTTGGCTCAGAAGAAGGATACTCGTGAAGTGTGCGCTTTGAAAGTGATGAGCAAAAAGTTGCTGTTCAAGTTGGATGAGGTTCGTCATGTCTTGACGGAGCGTGACATTCTCACCACCGCCAAGAGTGAATGGCTTGTTCGACTGCTTTACTCTTTCCAAGATGATAGGAGCATTTATCTTGCCATGGAGTACGTGCCTGGTGGCGATTTCCGCACTCTGCTCAACAACACTGGAGTCTTGAGCAATCGCCATGCCCGCTTCTACATCGCAGAGATGTTCTGCTCTGTTGATGCCCTCCATCAGCTCGGCTACATCCACAGAGATCTGAAGCCTGAGAACTTCCTCGTCGACTCCACAGGTCACGTCAAGCTCACCGACTTCGGCCTGGCTGCCGGCTTCCTTGCTCCTGCGAAGATCGAGTCCATGCGAATCCGCCTTGAGAAGGCTTCCGAGACCTCAGTGCCATTTGGCAAGCCAATGGATCAGCGAAGCGTCGCCGAGCGACGAGAGGGATACCAAACGATGCGCGCAAAGGACACTAACTACGCCAAGTCCATTGTGGGCTCGCCTGACTACATGGCGCCTGAAGTGCTCCGAGGTGACGAGTACGATTACACGGTGGACTACTGGAGTTTGGGATGCATGCTTTTCGAGGCCTTGACCGGTTTCCCGCCCTTCGCTGGATCTACTCCTGATGAGACTTGGAGAAACTTGAAGCATTGGAGGGAGGTACTCAAGCGACCTGTTTGGGAGGATCCCAATTATTTCCTCAGCAACCGCACATGGAACTTTATCACGACGTAAGTGACCCACAACGCCACTGTTTCTAAAGGTTTCTAACCCCAGCTTAGTTGCATCAACTCTCGGTCCAAGCGATTCTCCAACATCAAGGAAATCTTTACTCACCAATACTTCGCTGAGGTTGACTGGGAGCAGCTGCGAACGACTAAGGCGCCTTTCGTACCCGAGCTGGATTCCGAAACTGATGCTGGTTACTTCGATGACTTCACCAACGAGGCCGATATGGCCAAGTACAAGGAGGTGCATGATAAGCAGCAGGCGTTGGAGAGCATGGCGGATCGTGATGACGAAATGGGCAAGAGCCTCTTTGTCGGCTTCACATTCCGACACCGCAAGACCACGGAGGAGGGAAGTCCGCGCAAGCCCCTTCCGTTCAACAACAACAACGACGATGCCTTCGGCACAATGCTGTAGAGCCAACCAATGTGGCGAATGGCACGGTACCACGCGCGATATGAGGCGCAGTGTCGAGCGAAGTATCGAGCGCAAGCTCAGTGGTATGCGCAGACGCGAGCGCGATATCAAGCTCCGCGTCCACGGTGGAACGCCCAGGGGCCCTCGGTGACTCTGAGAGGTCTTCGTTGAACCTGAATTTGGCGAGCGCCTGTGATGATGATGATGAGGTAGACGTCATGGGATTAGAAAGCAGGTTGAGGCGGTGTTGGGAGGCGACGGACTTCTTGTATGAGTTTGGACAGCTGCAAGCTGCACTGCAGCAACGGCTTGTTTGAGACGAAATATCGGGCTCTTTTCTTTTTTAACGTTGGAGTTTGCAGAAGGACAGGATCGGGACGACAGGCCTGCTGCATGGCATTAAGCAGGGACTTTTTTCTTGGGTCGGGATTAATTACAAGGGATGGAAAACGGCGTTGCAGACAGCCGACATCCGATATCATGTTGTACTAGAGACGATACACACACGCAGAAAATTGGCCTTATTACTTCGGATCGGTGAGGTATCCCCCGACGTCCCCGATGTAAGTCGATCTTCCGCGTCATCCGTTGAGGCTGGCGCAAGACACCGTGAGAGTTCCTGCCTTAGTGTAAGCCGAAGTGAGCACCAAATGCCAGCCTCGCCTCTCGGCGCGACGGCAGCTAGCCAACGATCTGCTGCCAAATCTGACTGGCGGCTGGGCTTTCGTAGTGGAGGTGGACACGATCAGCCCGAACCGAGCAGCAGCATAAGCACATATTCTGAAACATGGTCGTTTACACACACACACAAGTCCTCGGTCTGGCTGTCGGTGGTCACCAACTCGGCGCCTGGACAACTGTTCCTCGCACTCGTGGAAGCAGTGGGATCGCGGTTCCGACGGCAGTCTGCGCGGCAGACGCAGACGCAGACGCAGAAGCAGGCGCAGGCGCAGGCGCAAGAAGCAGTAGGCAAATGGCAAAGCAACCGACCAATTCGGACGAATCGGCACAACGACGTCAGTCTGCCTCTACCTCGAGACTGGGTGAGAATTTGGGGCTAATGCGACACAAGCTTAAGAGAGAGAAGAAAAGAAGGATTTGACCGCTCTCCGGGGGACCGAGCCAACATGCTGCTGCAAAGATGGTGGTTGGTTGGTCGTTCGTTTCCTAGAGACTAAGGCCGGCTCTTGACCGACACTAGGGGCCGCTTTGTCCGGTGTTCCCCAATCCTCATCCCGGACACTAACACAACAACCTACCTACCTCCACCAAACCTCAGCAAACCTGCGCAAACCCACCATCCCCCGGCCAAGCAAAACCGCCGATGAGCCAGTAAGGAGCCGTCCGAATGCTGCAGTGGCTTGCTTACTACAAGCAGCCATGTGCGTTGGGGAAGCATCGCGCTTTCTCCTGTGACACCGCGCCCGGTGGTGAGCGCCAAGCCTGCCATGCAAGAGAGGGCCGCGCGGTGTTAGGCCAGCCCTTCCGCTCTCTCTCTCTGCGTGTGTCCCATCTAGTCATCCTGCGTAGCGCGCCGATGGCAGAGTGAGCTTGGGACACTTTCAGCGGGATGGGATGTATGCGCGGATGCGGCTGCGGAGGATTGCCGTTGAAAGGGGGGAGGGGAGAGGGAACCAGCTGCGTGGTAGGATCTGCGGAAGTCCAAAGACGTCCACGCGGTGTCCGTGACCGGTAACACCGCAGGGACGAAGGGGGGTGAGTAGGTATCGATGTCATTGCTTTTCCCCCTTCTCTATGGGTATTCGACTTCTCGGGACCGAAAATAGTGTACACACAACGGCTGCACGACGAGTGGACCAGCGAAGGGGGCGGAGGAGGCGGCGGCGTGCGCCAGAGGAGAGACGCAGAGAGCCTTGCCGTTTTGACAGAGGGCGAGATTTTGATATAAAGGTCTTGTTCGATCTTCGGTCATCCTGTTTTTGGTTTTGTTTTGAATCATCATCTCGGGACGCATCCTTTCGTCGCAACATTCAGTCACCTTTTCTTCCTTCCTATTCAGTAAGCCAAGGAGCAATAACCAATAAGTCAAAGACTCTATTTGCTGCAAAGCATAATTCGAATTACAAAAACATACAAAACCCATCCCAACAAAGTTTAATAAACCAGTCAAGATGAAGGCTTCCATCGTCGCCGCTGCCCTCGCCCAGAGCGCCGTCACCATCGCTGCCCCCGGACCCGGAGGCTGGGGCGGCGCCAACGAGAGCAACTTTGGAGGTTACGGAGCTGGAGGCGGCTGGGGCGCCGGTGGCTTCGGAGGATTCGGCGGATCTCCTGCCGCTATCTGCGCTGTAAGTCTTTTTCTGCAATTCCTCTTCTGTGCCGTCTTTTATATCAGGCTATGTGGTGGTCGGTGTGCGAAGAGCGGATGAACAGCACCCGGACCATCTGCTCCCACATGTATCCCATCTTCGATAAACTCTAACTAAACCGTACAATTGACTGACACGAAACCTCCAATAGGCTTCTTGCTTTGCTTCCCACTGGCAAACCGCTACCCCCACTCCCGCTGCCTTCTGCACGGAGAACTCTGATCTGAAGTCTTGCGTCAGCTCCGCCTGCGCTACCCAGACCGCCGCCCTCTCTGCCTGGTCATCCGTCTCCTCGTCCGCTTGCCACGCCTTCACCGACTGTGCCACCAAGAGCACCTTCACCTACACCGGCGGCTGGTGGGGTCCCGCCACCAAGACCGGTGATGCTGCCGCCGTTACCATGACCGGATGCCCCGTCGACGGTTGGTGGGCTCAGGGCGGTGCCTGGGGCGGCATGGGCCCCGGCTGGGCTTGTAAGTCACTCCCTCTCATCGTTGCGTTCCATTTCAACACTGACACTTCATCCAGACAAGACTCACACCGACACCGTCACCAGGACCTTCAGCCAGGGCGGCCGTGTCATCACCACCGTTGGCCCCCAGACCGTCGCCCAGGCCGTCTCCGGCAGCAGCACGCTCATGACGACCTTCACCGGCGCCTTCGCCGCTCAGGAGACCGGCTCTACCAACGCCGCTGCTGGTATTGACCGCAGCGTCAAGGTCGCCGGTGCCTGCCTCGGTGCCGCCGTCGCCGTCGTCGGTCTGTTGTAAGAAGCCTCACCATCAGCAACGCCAAGTTGAACACAGCTTCTCTGTATACCTTACCCATCCTCTTTCTCCCTCTTTTTGGCATGGACGCATGATAAGAATTGGGAACTGGGGTACATGATAAAAATGTCTCGGAGCAAATAAGGGATCCGGCTTTTGGGTGATCAGGTTTATATCTTTTACTTTCTACTTCATTCCTTTGTAATGACCCGGAGTTGGTTTGGGGCATGGCGGAAATTAATAAGGCTGGATACCTTGTGTAACGATTAGTTGATGAAGGTTCTCCATGGATGGAGACGACGACAGTCCTTACACTACCATTAGAATAGTCACGGCCGGATACGATGATGGAACAGAGATGTTTCTACTTAAGCTGCTAGATTCTTACGTGAACTGTGGTATGTGATGATTAGAATAATGCTTATGAGGGTTTCAAAGTGCGACTTCCTGCCTCTATAGGCGCGCCATCTCTCCTCTCATTCCACTCCGAGAACGATACTCGGAGTGATCTCGAGCGATTTCATGCCATAGCCCATGGTCGAATCTGGCGTCCACCACTCGCTGGCGTTCGTTTGGGATGGTAGGTTGAACAAGTATTAATCGATGAGGAAAGTTCCAAGCGAAGTGTGCCGTGCAAATGCAACAGTAAACACAATAAGAGCTTCGGAAGAGGGCACAGTGATGCTTATAGAAGTTTATCTCATGCCGAGCGGCCCTGGCATGTCAATGTTGAATGTGCATCCGAACTTGGAGACCTCCAACGCCCGCCTTCAGTAATAACTTGGATGTTATGTCTACTGAGAGGATTTTATACTCCTAAACATCTTTTTCCTATAATGTCTTAAACGGTTTGTCTTCTACAGTTGCGACGCCTTTGTTCTATTTGCTACTTTGCGCCGAGGTGACATCCCGTGCATCGATCGGCGATTGAACCGCACGTTTGGTTGTTCCCTCTTTCCATGGTTTGTTTTCGCACTGCCAGGCTACTTGTTTGTCCTTGACTGCTATCGATAGTCTTTCTACCCAGAATGACAGGTTGGACGGTAGGGCTCGATCGGGAAGCTCTTCTTTCTCTTGAATATGAGTGAACAAGAGTCTAGAGATGCACTTATGTTGGCCAAGCATCGGCAAGGCCCTGCAAGGCTCTCGTCACGAACATGTAGCCTATACATCAGTAGCCGATGTGCACATAGGGACATCACGGGGGTTGTCTACATACGTTCAGCCAGGATCACACATCACCCCAAGCCGTCTGTCATCACCAGAGCCATCCGAATTCAAGCATGTTGGTGCTTCAGGATAAGGTCTTGTAGGCAAAATTTGTCGGGCCCAAGCCCTTTTTGACATGACATATGGCCGGCGACAGCAAGGCTGCCTGATTTCCATAGTCCAACATAACACTCCCAGACCACAAGTCCAAACCGTGTTTTCATTTCTCGTATAGGCCGGCATATCGTCACTTCGTTCGGGGTTTTCGTCGTTCGACAGAGGCGGGGCATGTCAGGGTGGGAAGCCAGTCAGAGTTGGTACATGGAACAGAACATTCGTCGACGAAGTGCCACGACTGCACCTCTTCCTCCTCATTTTCGTCGGTCTTTTCTTCGAATCGAGTATCGCATGGGAAAGAAGTTCGCCCATCCCACACCCGCCAGAACCACCGGCTGTATACTGGAGCGTGAAAGATACTCGGTCCCGATGACACAAAGATGCGCCGTTGAGGCTGACGTCGCACCTGGAGACGTTGGGGTGCAACATGGGACAGCACAAGTGTCCTTCGTGACACGACCCCAATATCGTCGATGACCTGAGCTTCGCGTAGCCCAACCATCCTCAAGCGTTGAACTGGGTAGGTCCGTAGACTTATAGAGCATGCCGCGGAAAGGACTCGGAACGGAAGTTCCGACCATGTCTCGCGCAGCTCAGCCCGAGCACCCCTCGGTGGGATGACGATGCTTTGTCTTGACAACCGGGATATGTCTCGTGTAGCTCATAAGCCTTTGCTGCCCTGACGTCTTCCCTCCCTATACATTCTCATCATCACCGTATGAAGCATCGGCCTGGGTTCTCGTCGCTCGGTCATCGTTCATCGTTTCGGAAGTTATATGGCATGGCATTGGGTGTTTCCGAAGAGCCACATCTTTCGAGAGGGTTCACGAGTACATAGTAGCTCGCGCAACGGCCAAGACCGGGAGTGAACAACCATATCACCGGGCAAAGAAAGAAGGGACGAGCTCGACGACTCGGATTCCAACAGGACGGTGGTATCTTTATCTAGAAGGTACCATTCCGACTGGCGGCATCGAATTCCGGGGAAAGTCTGGAGAAAGGGGGGAATCGTAGATAACGGGCCCCCTCGTTCCTGCCCAGACCGCCCATCTTCTAGATAAGAAGGTCGTCTTTTGAAACAAACACACGCACAAATCCCACGCGACGGGCAGCAAAGATAAAGAGCCGTGACCTGCAGTATAGGGTCAACCTGCATGTCCGCATCGCAGCAGCGCGCAGAGATTTTCGAGGCAGGTCGTTGCTACAGGCCTTACGGCTGAACCCTCCTTGCAGGAAACGGTCGACAAACGACAAGGGTGTCACGAGAGCAGCTGCCACAGGCGGCATGGCACAGATAAGAGGAGGCAGCGAGAGTTGCTGCAGGTGTTCCAGGTACATGGGATGATAGCAACGCAAAATACAACAACGCTCAAATCAGTGATTTCCTGGTGCCTCTCCTTACATTGTGGTGTGCGTTCACCGGCTGATAGGGCAGGTCCGAGGGAAAGATAGAGCCAAGATAGAGAGAGATAGCACCGATACCGACAGGGACACGATTGCGCACGGGAGCCGATCTCTGGCGGCATCGCATTGCTAATTTGCTGGAAAAATGGTGCAAAGAATCAGCTGCCCTATTCGAGCAAGTCTTTGGCTCAGCCTTCGTCTTGAGAGAATCGGCACCAAAGATAAGAGCAGCTTATAAGTCAAGCCGTCTTCCCTTTCTCTCCAGACGTGTGAGGTAGCGGACCATTCGACGACGATTTCGACAATTTCGATATGCTCGACACAATTTCGTGTCGACGACCGGTGCTAGGATGACCTCGGAGGTTTCGACGACGCAACACTATCCAGACAGCTTTTCTTGGACACCAGACTGGTAATATTTCCCGAGGCATCGGCATATGCCACGAGACCACTGCCGTCCTTCTTCCCGAGAGCGACCCGGGAAGCGTCATGGTGGATGGGCTCGTGGCTACAACAGATGGAGGACATGACTTCACCCGGCCATAGCGAACTGGTGATGTGGTGTTGATCACCCAACCACCCGCCATGGCAAAGGCGTTGAGTGGCATGCTGGCATGCTCCCTGCCTGGGCAGGCGCAGCCAGAGTGAACACAGAATTGATCCGGACCCCCACGCGGGGCAAGTTCATGCCTGACCACAGTTGAGGGTTTCACGGCGGAAGCACCCCTTTTCAGATGTGATCGACCACGTACGCCCTCGCTTTGCGTTGCTCCGAAAACCATGGTGGTTTATATCCGACGTTGGATCAGCGGCCGTTTTGGACGTCGGCCGACCTCGCCCCGACGGACCCTGAATAACGGTGACATCGTCGGTAGGAAAAGAGGTGGATATATGAAAGGCTCATGGGCCAGGGCACGAAATAACCCACAAAGGCATCACAGGCGGTTGTCGGCCGAAAACCGCGAGCCTTTGAGCCTTTTAGATGACCATTCAGTAGCGTTTGGTTGGTTTCTTGGATCAGCGACGACGCCGGAGGGCACACGACAAGTCCCGCAGCTCGATGACGGTGGGGGGCACGCAATTTGACCGAGATTGCCGGGCCCTAAATATCCAGGTGGGGGGGAACTCGATAAGAGACACCGGTCCAAGCCAATGGGCGGCGGTTGACTTGTTCTCGTCCGAAACGACCAAGTCTGCACTCTCGATTGGGAGGTATTCGTGCAGGTAGCCAGGGAAGCAAGTCATGGACCACTTGTCATCCTAGCGCAGCGACTCATGCCGATTCTCCAGGATGGCCGATGTTCTTTGACGAACAACGGTGGCGTTGCCGGGGACTTGGAGCCCACTCCCGACTCACCGCCATCCACAATAAACTCGCGAAGTAGACGCCGCCAGTGTCAATGGAGGGGTACCGGCCCAGCTCCGACATCTACTCGAGAAGGCTGACAAGGCTCGATGGCTCTGGATTCGTACTTGCATACAAGCGCTTGCTGGTGAGTCTGCGTTTTTTTTTTTTTTAAAACCCGCCAGTTTCACTGCGATACCGGCCAGGTGCAGAAGCATTCTGGCAGGGGCGCACTCTCAGCTTCCGTATCTGTCCTCAGTTGAGCGGCAGGATGCACTTCTACCGACTCTCTTCAACGACAAGGTGCTGTTGGCGTCGCATATGGCGAGTAGGCAGAAAAGGCAACGGCAGATGTAAAACTCAACAACATTCATCTGGTATCCGACAGCGTAATGCCTGCCATGCGGCTGCCATGCACTGTTGTCGTGTCGTAGCCGCGGGGCCCCAAGCCGACATAACTCATTGAAGCTGTTCATGCACATCATCAACCTGCAAATCCCCATCGGTAGAAACGGGCGCTGGTGTAATGAGACCATCACACAGACACCAGGAACGTTCTAGACCACGACGTCAGCCGTAGCACCGTTGACATGTCGAATGCTTCGATCGAGGGCCCCATGCTACTCCAAATGGATCACATGTGATGCTGGCTCCCGTCGTAGTTACGTGCTGTGCAGTAGATTGAGATTAGCGGTGGACAAAGCTCACTGGGCCCTTCGAAACCATGCCAGGACCAACAAGGCTCTGGATGTCAAGAAGTGTTTCCGGAAGGGTGCTCTGGCTCTGTAAGCCATCTAGGGCTCTGGTGAAGCCAGACGCTGGGCATGTCTTGCAGTCTCCGATCATGGAGATTGGGAGGCGTCTTTTGTTCCGCTCCATTTTCGTCGGACCCTGGACTCTCTAAAAACGTGCGGTAGGTCGGCCGCAGCGGCTGGACGTGCACGCACGGAACGGGTCTCCGTCCAGATGTCGATAATTCACGCTGCAGCCGGGGCACCGGGACTCGGGAAGAGGAGTAGATTCATCTTAGCCTCCGGTTCATGGTTCCGTGATATCCTGTTGCAGCGTCGATATTGTGTTCGTGAGCTCTCTCAGTCGGCAGCCTGAAGGCCTAGGTAGTTCCACTGTGATGCGAGTTGAACCGAGTCCAGAATAGTCTGCGCAGTCGGATGCAAAAGCCCTGTGCGCCGCTGCCGCAGTCGTGGATCGGTCCATGGGAGACGGGGCCGAATTGCGCACCCTGCGTCAAGAACAAGGGTTCCTGACTGGTTCAGTCCGGCTGGGGTGTCTTCAACTCGACAGCGGACAAACAGAATTTCGTCATGAGTTTGCTTGATCGCAGTATCGCGAAGTTGGAGGCTGTAAAAATGGACATTCGTCTCTAGTGAAACACTTCCACACATGATGCAACTAACATCGCAGAGGAGTGCATGTACCGAGAGCTGTGAGTTGCAAGTCCGAGTTGATGCGAGCCTACCACGGAGCTTGATGCCCGGCGGGATCAATTTGACAAGGCCCCTCGATGTCGCTGGCGGCTGACGTCTCTCTCATCCTTGACGTGTTAGCGTCATACTCGGTAGGCATTGAAGCCTTTGGATGGGACCTGGCTCGCTGCCGAGGTTGATGCGAAATGGAGATCCATCGGACTAGCCCAGCAGTTGCGAGATGCCTGTACAACAACAAGACAGACAGGGTAGCAGCAGGTGAAGAGCTCTGTGTCACAATCCATGAACGTAAGCAGGCGTTGTGCCTCCTAGAGATGACATGTCCCATTGTTGGTTGGCGTGTGTTCCGGCTTACCGAATTAAGAGAGTCTGAGGTTGGGAAAGCGACCGAAGCGCAGAAATCAGGTCCTACACCGACCGCAAAGTCGTTGTGTGTTGAGTTTATTTTGGTTCGGCAAGACCCAGCAACTTGAGTCGTAACACGACAATTCTCCGATGGCCACCCTTGTCGCAAAACGCCCGCCAGGCGAAAGCTGAAGGCCAGGAAGATGCCCGTTTAAGGACCCTCTGCCACGAGGAAACGAGTGAGTGCTGGCTGCCAGTGGCTGGCCCGCCCTGTCTGCCCTGTGAAGGGAGTCATGGGTGCCTCTAAAATGACTCGCAATTGGAGAAAAGGACCGGTTGGACCGTGATTTTTGGTGATTTATTCATAATTGACTTAACGGTGGCAGGGATGAACCAAATAACGTGCGGAGCAACCTTTGATACTCGTCATTCCACGATTCAAGGTCGTACTGTAGAAATCCGACGAGGGCTTGGAAGTTGAATGCTTGGGTCGCGGAGATGCTCCGGACGGCTTTTAGACGGGCAGAATAGCGGCGGCCGTGTTCGAGACGAACCGCGGAAAGTTGTTTGTGTCTGAGGCAGGGTGCCTCATCCGAGCGAGTTCCAGTGTCGTGTTTGGTTGGAAGTGGAGATGCTCCGTAGTGATGGAGGTAGGTAGGCAGGCAGAAAGCTCGACATCGATATCGATATCGTGGGAAGTGTACTGGTGGCCAAGGGAAAATAGCGGGAAATGCGTCTGGATGACAGGATAGCTTTCGGTAAAAGAGACAAGGAAGGCCGTGGAGGGGAAGCAGGTTTCGGATGAAGTGAGTATCTGCGGCAGGTTGCTGGAGTAAACAGTCCCGTCTCGTTGGTGGAGGGGGAGGAGTAGGGGAGCGAAGTGAGGCGCTGGAGAGGAGAAATGGGGCCGCCGCACTGGAGACTGGAGACTGGAGAAGAGCATCGTTGTGTGAGTGAATGGAGTTTGAGTCTGGAGAATGCCGCGAAGGAGCGCCGAGACCCACTGCCGGTGATGTTCATGCCCATCGTTGCAGAAGGAAAAAGAGGGTCACGACCTGACCGGTGTTGCTGTTGGTGTTCCATGGTGGTGGTGGTGGTGGCAGTAGAGGAACTTGCCCCGACGACCTCACCGTCGTTAACTAGGTGTACTCTGTATCTGTAGTATCATGTCAGGTCGCTGTCGATGTCGATGGCAATGGCGATGGGCTGGCCAGCTTGGGCAGGGCCGTTACTTCCTCCGTGGTGCCTGCCCGTTCCCGTTCCTGCCCGCGCGCGCCCGGCTGAGGTGCCCTGCTCTTTCCCTTCCATTTGTCGCCGCGTCCGTCTCTGCCATTTGTGGTTGTCGTGTGGGGGTCTCCAACATGGCTTCCCTGTCACTTCCCTGTGCTCTTTCCTGCAAGTGCTCATCTTCCCCTGCCTGTTCGGTCTCGGGTACCTGCCCGTTACATGTGCATCCACCCCATTTCGCGGTATTCCATACCTGCCTGGCGGGAACATCTCTAACTCGCCCAACGGCTGTCAACTCACCTTCCAGCCGGGCCTCTTTGCAACGCTGGCTGCACTCTTCTGCAGACCTCTGGTGAGTCTGCAGGCTTGGTTGCTGCATCTCGTTCCGTCTGCTGCATGCTGACGCTTTCCCTCGTCCCTTAATGCCGGCCGAGTCTCGCGAGCTGCATCAACCTGCATCCGATTGCCATCGATGCTCCGTCACAGCAGAGCGCACCGGAGCACAACAAACCACAATACACAGCACAGCTTTGAAGCTTGAGCTTCGAGGCACCTTCCTCCAGCCTTCAGAAGAGGAGTCCTCGGTGTTCTTCCGTCGCTTCTTGACGCAGCTTTGCACCTGCCAGCCTGCCTTCTTCTTGGAGAGCCGAAAAGTCGACGCAGCCATGTCGAAAGCATGTTCGGGCGGGAAGGGTGCGCCCAACGGTGCATCGATATCCCACACAGCTCGCGCGGCTCTCTTTAGCCTAAAATTACTACGCACTGCGAGCTGACCATTCACCTCTCACCTCAGTATTGCATTCTCTCATGTCTCGTCCGTGCATTTGGGCGACTCCTTACAACAGCCTACCATCGGACGACGACACCACAACCCTCAGACGTTGCCGCGTGGGGGACCAAACCCGGCTGGAAGCTGGGTCGATAGCCGTGCGGGTTTACGAGTACACCATAAAGCAGAGCCATCGACAGGCTGAAATATATCTCGCCATCTCCAAATCTCCAAGCCTAAGGCTGACCAGCCCCATCAACAATGTCTCCATTCCGTCTTTCCGCTCAAGCCCGGAGTGAGGGGAAGAAGAGGCTGGCTGTTATGTCCTGGGTCTGCCACACGTGCGAACTCCACTCAAGCTTCGTCATATGGTCACTGTAGACTATTTGCAGTGCTCCGCGAATACGCTCCCCAAGATCGACCTCACTTAATTAAGAGCTTGACAACCCGGCGTGGACAACTTACTTATTTCATTTAACGGAAGCTACTGGCCAGACCTGCAGCGTAGGATGGTTGTCCGGGGGTCATTGTCGCCAATACACGCACATCTCATGGCGAGATGCCATGTTCCAGAGTTTCACCTACCCAACTGGCGTCTCCGATCTTGTACAGCCGCAGTACCTTGGACCCCAACCTGTTCGAGACTATTGCATGCGGCACCCCTGATTGGCGGCATCATACAGGCGCACCGGCCAGGGAAGAAGCAGATGAAAGTTGGTGGGGTTCGAGCCGGTCTCAAGCCACGCTTCCCACGGCCAAAAGCGCCCGAATTCTCGCTTGCTTCTGGGTGGATGCCCATGGATCAATCAAGCAACAGATCCGTGATGAGCACGAAGCCTCCAGCCTGCAGTTCCTTGAAGCCGTCATGCCTGCTCATTACCATCAGCAAAGCAACCCGCCTCAGCGGGCGCAACTCTCTTCACTAGCCACCGACGCTCTGGGATTAGCTTGTCCAAACCTGGCCACGAACTGCTACTTTATTAAGGGCCTGCCGCACACTGTCATGAAGAAGGCCCCCAATGGCAGCCGGAAGCGCAAAATGTACCGCGGCAGCAGCGAGCCGCGTACGAATACAAGCTCTCAGTCCCCCCTGCTTGGTCTGCACTGAAGAAGGCCAGGCAGTGGCGCACCAGGGGCCTGGACCAATTACTCCCAGCAACATGTGGCCCAGTCGGTCGTCTCCATGGGGCTCCGCCTGACATGGACGGGTACGACAGCCTAAGAATACAGCAGATCTCATTGACGAGAAATTGCCCCGTGTTTGGAATGCGCGTTCAACATGCGCAAGCAACAGGAATAACCACGTATTTCCGATATCAATGTGGATGATGGATGCGGGTATTGGAGAGGGGCCCAAGGAGGCAAACGGATGGGGAAAGATCTGATGAACCGACGACGGATTCAGATGCCAGGACTGTGTCTCTTAACTGAAATGCCGTCCATGACCTATCGAATGAACGGCTTCGGTCAACCAAAACTCTCTAGAGCGACGGCTTGGCTCTGGCCCTGGAGTCAGAACCAGTCCCACCAGCGACGTCGTTGGACACGCGGGCAGGCGCTGCCAGGCCGGTGCCAGAAGGTCAGGACTGCTACGCATTGCTGTACCGCCACCAGGGACCGCCGCCCGGCGCGCAACTGGTGCAGTGAGTGGTGCCTCGATTTACTCCTCACCCATGCTTCATTAGCGCAAAGTCGAAGTCCTTTGGAGTGGAGTTCCGCCGAGATGGGACTTGAGGGGCGGGTTTTTGCCCGTGCCTTGCTTGTTGCAAGTTTCCTCCCATGCCCCGACAGGACCCTGAAATCTGACCTGACGGGCGGGATCATGTAAGCTAGCTGCCATGGATTCTGGACCAGCGGCGCGGAGTCGATGTCCTTGGACTACGGACGGTGGCATCGCCGGACGTAGATTCGGACGTCGTCACACTGGTCTGGAGTCTTGATCACGCAGAGCGGGCCAGACACACGGGGAAGTGATGGAGGTCGTGTGCTGTTCGACTCTGATCAGGAGGAACGGCCGAAGCGACGGCAAATGTTAGCTGATGCTCAGAAATCGACCAACACGGCGGGCAGTGCTGGTGATGACGCTTGTCTGTCTTGGGTGGCTGACCTGAGAGGCAGACGACGCAGGAGAGGGAGCAACGAGACAAGGCACTGCACTGAAGACAAGGTAGCGGCGAGCTGGACTGCCGGCCGGGCAGACTCCGAACGGCAGTACTGCGGTACAGACGAGTGCGTACGATTCGTCTGCCGCTGCCGCCTCTGGTCTCTAGTGGCCTCCACCTCTTCTAATTCAGTTCAACGTCCGCTGCCCGGCGCACTGGTTTCTGCCACGCTGGAGCAGTTCGGCTCGGTGCTACCCTCTCAGAAAGGGCATCGTACGGTTGAGCGGTATTTTTTTTTAACCTGTTCCCCGTCGGCCTACGGCGTGCGATGGTCAGCCTGACAAATGCGTCTGATTTGTTCTTCGCGACGTTCGAAGACGCCGTGGCTTGAGATGGTGTCCGATGGAGTGGATGAAGCTCGTGCTGCCGACTGCTAGTAAGCTGTCAGGGACAAGTTAGCATGCGATGTAGGGCCGGGCGCGGCGTGTATTCGGATCAGATGTCAGTCCCCTCGGTGTCCCCATGAAGAATGTTCCCCTGAAAGGAAGGATGTCGACGATGGGCCATGTTAACGTCTCGTCTCGGTAGAGGGGTCCGACAGAGGGCGAGTATCAGGATGAAAGAAGCGGTATTGGGGATTTGGGTTCAAAGAGGGGTATTCCCAGCTCGTGGAGCGACAACGGTGAAGTAAACTACTTCCACCAACGAATCGAGAGGCTAAGCAATCTTCCCTCTGGTGGTCGTGGAAAGCCGGGAAGAGCAGTCCGCCGCTGTCGGTTCTCGCTGGGATCTGCCTGTGGCCTCGCCCCCTGGCGGAGCGACAGACCTTGGGATGCAGTGATGCCTGTGGTCCCTAGAGAGGAGGAGGGGCCCAACTGGACTGCTGCACGCTCTACCCAGCTCGAGGTAAGGTCGTGTACAGAGTGCAGCAGGCAGGCTCCAGAGCGGCACGGAAGACAAGATGGGGCATTCTGCGAGGGCATCTCGAATGACAGACAGACGGACGGCGGCTTTGAGCGTGGATTATAGTATTCCAGGCGCAGAGAGAGAGGAGAATGTACAGCCGGGGCGTATGTGTAGCGGCGGTCCCCCTCTTGGGCCTTGGGAGTTCTCGTTCTCCCCCACCACCTTGCTGATAGTTACAACAGCACCTTAATAATTTCGGTGCAAGATCCACCTTTTGCTTCGGTGGATTACAAGCAGCGCAAGATTGGCCAGTAAAACGGCAGGTCTTTCAGAGGTGCAGGAGCCGAACGAACTCTCTCTCTGTGCGAGAAGGAGGGGGGGTCTTTGGGGGGGAAGACAGACAGATGAGTGCAGCGAGAGGCACGGGAGGCTTGGATTCGTGCCAAAGTAGGTACAACCGCGGTAGGTGAGAGGTCGATTGGGCTCCACACCCACCTCCCGCATTTGCATGGCCAGGGTCACGTCCGGTAAGGTAGCCACTGTAAGGTAGAGGGCGACCACGACAACGTCCGTCCCACGCCGACCCGCCCACTTCGACTCCCACTCCAACTCCAACTCCCACTCACCCACCACGCTGCC